>FXXK01001669.1:21476-40930 GCA_900184695.1 Betula pendula | reverse complement strand
TCATTTATCTTTTCCCCATTTTCCTCAAAGCTTTCAAACTAACAAACACCCATATTCAAAACAAATGGATATTCTCCCCATGAATGCTGCTGTGAACAAAGCAAATGGATGTTTGGGGATTGGGTTCATTGTGAGGGATTAAAATAACTTGGTAATAACAGTTAAAAGTTGGATTAAAATGAAGAATTTAAAACTAGTTGTAATAGAGGCTTTGACAGCTTTCTAAGCAGCTGAATTTAGCACAGAGATGAAGTTGCAAAATATTATATTGAAATGAGATGCACTTTAAGTTGTAAATGCCTTAAATTTTATAGGCCAAAATCTTAGCAAATAGTGGCAGACGCCCAGACGATTATTGCTTCTTTGTCTAGTTGGTAGATAGTACATTCTCAGGCTAATTTTATGGCTCATGGCTTAGTTAAGGCCGCAGTTAAGCACGCCATAAACGATATTTAGTTGGAAGAAATTCTAAACTTTATTTGTGATGTTGTTTTGTTAGAACAATCTGCTTTATTTTTATGATCAATGAATGAAATCTAAATGACTATTTTTTTTTAAAAAAAAAAAGGAAATATTGTCCCCATACATTTTATTAATGTCTCCCTTTTATTTTTATTTTCAAAATAAAAATATTAACATAAAAGAAAAAACACACAAAACACAAAACATCTAAAACTCTTTTTACCTTTGAGTAATTCTAATTATTGAATTCCTATCCCACTGGCTTGATGTGGCACCATCCGTATAGTTCATAAGCCCTTAGATTTTTTTCATTTTTTAGTCAAGGTTAATCTAAAGGATTAACGAGCACTGTCGCATCAGTCTAGTGGGATAAGAGATGAGAGATGAGAGTTAAATATGTTGCATTACTATTTGCCTTTATGTCATACTGAAGAGTAATGCTATTCCACATACTATTCCTTTATCCCACTATTATTCTACTATGCTCAAATGACATTGATAATTCACTATTATTATTATTTTTTTTGAAAAAAAAAAAAATCTTTTAATAAGGGCTGATTTAAGGGTAGATTGGCAGTGCCATACTAGCATAATGAGATAATGGTGTGATAATGGTGTAGTATGTAATATTATTCTATTTTAAAACATTGTTTTTTAAATTAAATGAAAAGTAATGTTATATACCATATTACTATCACAATATGCTCGTGTGGCATTGACAATCTATCATTAAATCAACATTGGTTAAAAGAAAAAAAAAATTCAATGGTGGAATGATAATACAACATTAGCATAGTAAAATAGTTATATAGAATGCATGGCCACCTCGATAAATTTTGAGGCCTAAGATGACAAATTTAGGTGCAGCATTTTTTATATGGGATATACTATAAAAGTTATCCAAATCTCTCTCTCATTCCTCTAAATATTATTATTACCATTGGATCTATAAATTTATGTGAGTGTTATGTGTGAGATCTACAAATCTAATGGTGATGGTGATGGTGATATTTGGAGGGATGAAAGAGAGATTTGGGTAGCTTTTCTAACATTTTATTTTTTTTATATTTTTATATTTAATTAAATAAATTTAATTTAAAATCATTTCTCTCACTTTTTTACTTTTTTTTTTTCCTTTCCAAATGACATGCAAATTTTATCTATGCTACGAGACATTTAATTTCAACATATGTCATATTTTGTGTTGAACTACATATAGTGTTTTTTTTTTAAAAAAAAAAAAATTATTTATGTAGAATTTAATTTGTACAAAATTAAATTATTTTATTTTAAATATTATTTTAAGGAACGAACTTAGACACATGTTGGTTTTAAATTCTCTGACTTTCCATTTTTTTTTTGTTTTTTATTTCCTCCTAACGTCTCAATATTTGAAAATTCAATTCTTTGTAATTATTTTTATTTTAATTGGGCCTTAATTAAAGAGTATTCACTAACTATTTTTTGTCATAAAAGGGACTTAATTTTTTTTTTAAAAAAAAATTAAATATATTATTACTATTTGGGGTCTTAGGAGATTGCCTAATCCACCTAAGCATTCAACTGCCCTGGTAGCATGTATCATTTATCAAGTGAAAAACACCCCAAAATAAATTTGAACTTTTTTTTTGGTTGTGTATGTCCAAATTAGTTTGGATTTTGTCTCAATACACAATTTAAACAAGAAAATATCAAATTCAAAATAATAATTTTGTTTGAAAGCAATTTTTTAATATTTTATTTTGTCTTTATTTTTCAATATGTAAATTTAGGATTCAGTTATGTGAAAAAAATTCAAAGTTTTACCTTTTCTCCCCCCATGAAAAATCTACATTGTTCCGGACAAATTTCAAATACTAAAAATATCTATAATTACATAAATTTTATAAATTTAAAATTCAAAATTAAAGTTTGATTGACCTTTCCTCTCTCACCAGCAATTGTATACAGACCAATACAACCATAAATGGGAATCCCTAGTAGCTTAGACAAACAAACACCCCCCACAAAACCATGAGACGTACAGCAATGAAAGTCCAATCCAAATAAAATACTAAAAACAGGTCAGCATAATAGCCCTCTCAGGTTGCGCTCCCACCCGTTTCAACGACAAGCAACATAAATCTAACTTAACGAAAAAACATCCAATTAAACAAAACGTGTTGGTTTTGGAAACTCTGAGTGTCCAAACCCCCAAAACCCCCCCCCTGCACACAATATCCAATTCGCATCCACTCCTGACCTCTCTCTCTCTGGTTTTATATATATTATATAGAATATATATAGAATATAGACGAGGTTTTTTTCCGACATCTCCCACCAAATCCCATTTGGCGAAATCCTCCAAGAAAGCTGAAGGTCTTTGAAAGCTTTGAGAAAACAACAAAAAAGAAAAAAAAAAAAAACCCAGAGAGAATAATGATGACTAGTATGGCTCAGCAGCCGGCGGCGGGTCAGTGGACAAGGTTGGAGGATAAGCTGTTCGAGAGGGCTTTGGTGATGGTGCCGGAGGACTTTCCCGACAGGTGGCTGAGGGTCGCCGAGTGTGTGCCCGGGAAGTCGCCGAGGGAGGTGAAGGAACACTACGACGATCTGGTACGCGACGTGCTTGATATCGACTCGGGTCGTGTCGAGGTGCCGAGTTACGCTGATGACTCTGATGGGTGGGACTCGCCGGGTCAGATCTCGTTCGGGTCGAAGACTAAGCACGGTGAGGCTGAGAGGAAGAAGGGAACTCCTTGGACTGAAGAAGAGCACAAGTACTCTCTCTTTATTTTCTGATTTGATTGATTTTTTTGTTTTGTAAATGTTTTTTTGCTTCGTCCTCTGTATTTTGGTGGCTGAGAAAATTGAGAAAATTGAAAGAACGGGAAGTTTTGGGTTTTGTTTCTACATATGAGAATTGAACTAAACTGTATTCAGAGCAGGTTTTTGAGAAAGATTTTGTTTTGTTTCTCTAATGAAAAAAAAAAAATTTCTTTACTCTCTCTCTTTTGGGTGGATGAAAAATGGAGGAAAAGAAAAGAAAAGAAATGAGGAATTTTGGTTTCTTGGGATGATAATTGAATTACCCGGTAAACAGAGGAGCAGGGTAAAATGAAGGAAAATGAAAGAAAAGAGAAATTCTTGCGTTTTGTATCTACAGGTGTTATTGAACTAAAGGGTAAACAGGGCGGGGTTTTGAGAAAGACTTTATTTTTTGTAAGAAAGAAAAAAAGTATTTTTATTCTCCTTTGGGTGGCTGAGAAATGGAGGAAATTGGAAGGAAAGAGAATTCTTGGGTTTTGTTTGTACAGATGAGAATTGAATTAAATTGTGAACAGAGCAGGGTTTTAAGAAAGATTTTGTTTGCTTGTTTTTTTTTTTTTTTTTCAAAGAAATAAAATTTCTATCCCCTCCCTTTAGGTGGTTGAGAAAATACAGGGAGACGAAAGAAAAACACAGAATTTGCGTTTACTCCCTTTAGGTGGTCGAGAAAATGGAGGAAGACGGAAGAAAGACATAGAATTTGCGTTTACTCCCTTTAGGTGGTCGAGAAAATGGAGGAAGACGAAAGAAAAACACAGAATTTGCGTTTTTCTGTTCTCTTTAAGAGTCTCTCTTGTGACTTCAATTTTTTATCCCCCTTTTTTTTTTTTTGGTTCTTTAAAATGATTCCTTTTTTATCGTTAGCTTGGTTGCTGGGAAAATGGAGGGAGAAAAGAGAGTTGAAAGGGTCTTGTGTTTTCTGTTGATTTTGATGGCGTGATTGTATATGATTCAGAGTTTCCAGATTTATAGACATATATATAAGAATTTTTCTACCATTTCTTGGCAGACAAACAGAGCTTGTGTCATATTGTTCCGGGATTCTTTCAATTTCCTCTTTTGTTTTTTCTTTTGAGAAAATACTCTAAAAGAGGTTTCCCAATATTTTGTTGGAGTTGCTGAAACTTCCCTTCATTTTCTCCTTTTTGGCCAACCAGAGGAAGTCATATTTGGAGATTATTGGTGTTATATACGTGGCTGCCTGGTAACCATTCTTGATGCTAGACCCAGGTGGATATAAAATTGTTGTTCGTGTCTAAATCCTTGTAAATTAGTTTGCAGATTAGGTGTTTGAGATTTGCCCAAGTGAATCAAGTAGGTTCCATTGATCCCAAAACTTGGTTTTGTGATCATGTTACCTTTCATATGAAATTCTAGTTGCGGCCTACAAGTGCTTAGATTATATTGTTATCTGTTTGGATGTATTGCTCTGGCAACTGATTTTCTTTTTGGTATGGTAACAGGTTATTTCTGATAGGGTTGCAAAAATTTGGTAAGGGTGATTGGAGGAGCATTTCAAGGAATGTGGTTGTGACAAGGACACCGACTCAAGTGGCTAGCCATGCCCAGAAGTACTTTCTTCGCCAGACCTCGGTAAAGAAGGAGAGGAAGAGATCGAGCATCCACGACATCACCTCGGTGGATAACAACAACAACAACAATAACTCGGCGGCTCTGCCTGCTGATCAGAACTGGATTCCTCCATCAGGTGGTGGAGTACTTCAGCAGCCTGCACCACCTGCTTTGCCGCAGATGACCATGTCGGGGCATTTGCCCGATCAATCTGCCTCATTCGGATATCAAAACTTCGGCTTTCAAATGTAAAGTTGGATAATAGCAGTTGCATGCTCTGTATGTAAAGCAGTAGTCTTAGTCTAGCAAATCCAATTTGTAAAGTTCTGTGGATGGTTTTGTTAGGTGTTAGGTGATAAGGAGTGGTGCAAAGTAAATTTGATTGTGTATTTAGTATTCTTAACTTCTTTAAGTCTTTTAGTGAGAACTAAAGAAATCATCTTTGGTGGAGAACATAACAAGTTGATGTACTGAATTTTTAGGAATTAATCAATAAGACATGGGAATTCTTTTTTGCATTCAGGCTGTTGAATGCCTCAGTTTGCATTATCAAAATCCCTAGTTTTAAATAAATATCTGTAAGAACAACTCCATGACCTTCAATGCTTTTTTGGACCTTTAGTTTATTGGAAATATATGGTAATGTGATTTTCGAATCCAACTTTGATGATTATCTGTCTGGCCTTTTGGTTTTTTTAGGGCCACTTTTTGGTTGCTGATTTTTTCGGTGTTAGTTGTAAGTCTCTAATTATTTAAAAGCTTTAAGTTTAATAGTTAATTCATTATTTAATTAATTTTAAAATATTTTTTTTTTAACGTGAGTTTAAGCTTTCTGACGTTTAATACAAAAAATAAAATAAGAGAAATATTTAATTAAAATGAGCGATGAATGACGTAGACAGAGTTTGAATTCAGATTTTGATATTATGTTAAATTATAATTTATTTTAAAAATTTGAATAAATAAAAAATGATTAAATTAATTATTTAATTAATATTTTAATACTATTTATCCTAAAAATTATTTCTAGTTCATCGCTAGCAATTTATCTATGAGCAATGATACAAGTTACTCTTCATGTCTACCTTGTGTCAATTAAAAGTGATATAATTTTTAAAATTATTATTAGATCAAAAATTAATAATCATCGATAATAATTTCAATGGTGATTTTAAAAATCATATCACTTTTGGTTGACATAAAATAAACATAGAGTGACATATATAATTACTCTTTATCTATATGTGTTATGGAGTACGATATGAAAGGAAGAGCTTCATATCTAGTTATGTATAAAAAGAGAAGCAATGTAATTTCCATCGTAATTTCTCTTTAATCTTATAAACCTCGACTCTAATCATGTAATGTTTTTTTTTTAAAAAAGAATTTATGTGGCTTGCCTGTTTGATTTCTATCTAACGATTTAAAATGATTTTGGTGGGCATATAAAAGATTATCAATTTCTTATGCATAGGGTATATACTTAACCTGTTTGTTGTATGTTGTTGATCTCCTTATTCTTGTATGGACAACTCATAATTATTGGTTGTGTTTGAGTTGCTTCATAGGGAATATTAGGGAAACTACGACCCTTACAAAATGATGTGATAATTCATAATTTGTGAAATTATTGAATAAAAAAATTTACTTGTCAATTTATTTTGATGAATTTAGCGTAATCCTATAAATTTTTCAATGGAGATCTTCCGAAAAAAAAAAGGATACAATATTGATGAAGAGTCTACTAAGTTTTTCACTAAAAGCACATTCTTAATTATTTTACAAATTATGAATTGTCACATCAGTTTGTAAAAAGATGGTAATAAAAATTGCAATATTCCAAGCATTTTTTTGTTTGCTATTTTTAAAGTTAGTAGGATTAGTTCCACTCGATATAGTCCACTTATTAAAAATAATGTTTTTAAAACATGCGATTTTAAAGAGTAATTTTAGAAGTTCTTTTTGTGTTCCTCTAAAAATAACGTGATTTTTAAAATCACCATAGAATTAATCACAAGCCCAATGATGATTTTAAAAGTAACATCATTTTTGGAGGGACACAAGAAAGATATAAGAGAGACTTCTAGAAGCGTTACTCGATTTGCAAAACACTATTTTTAAAATCTTTCAAAAGGTTAAAATGACCTTTACATCCCTCTAAAATTTATAAATTGCAAAATTATTTATATATATAATATATATATATATATATTAAATAAAGGTATTTTGAGAATTTTTTTTTCTCCGTTAGAATTTAACAAAATATCTTAACAGAGAGGGCAACATTACAAATTTTTTAAAGTTTTTTTTTCTTTTTTCTTTTTCAATAATGGGAAAAGGGATATAGTCGGAGTTTTAAAGTTTTGGATTGATCATGTGGTGGAGACTTTGTAGCTCAAGTACATTTCTCGGCGACAAATCTCATTCAGTTATCGGCAGTACCATCCCCTCAACAACCATCTTCACGGTGATTGTTGCCATCACCTCTTGGAGCTCTTCACAGTATCCATTTGTTGTCTTAAACCACCTTGTGCAGCTCTTAGAAAGACTCAGCTTATTAATAGTCTATCTATTTGAGATCATTAATGAAACAATTGCCTATTATTTGTTTCTGTCTTTGTATTGCTGTTACCGTTTGGGCTTTGTTGTTAGGTGCACATCGTTCTTTGATTGTTCGAAGTTTTTTTTTAAAGTTGCATATACTAAATTGAGAGTTTTTAAATTTTAGGAGAGTGATCGCAAAAGCGATGAAAGTTAGGAATTAAGTGAAAAAAAAAAAAGAGTCGAAATTATAAGTATTTAATTAATACTTTAACGTTAGCACCATTTTTTACCTTCAATTAAAAATTCTTTGATAATTTACCAAGTGCCAAATTAATTATTGCTTTGACAAAGAAAACGTTTTTCGGTCCTGCTAAGAAAATTTAATTAAGTGACCAAAACTAAAATATGAATTTTGAGGCAATTCCCCTCACCTACGTAGCACAAGCAGTACAACACAACATCCATTGACTATTAGCACTTGATGGAATATTCAAAGACAAAAGAAAATACCATTTCTAGGCTACTTGTACGGCATATTTTAATTAATTAATTAATTTATTTATTTTCTGGGTTATATCCGGATGCGACACGTATCATAAAAAACAGAACATAATAGACACATGTCTGCATCCTACTGCATCCCAAACAAACATTTTAATAATAACATTGATCTTTAAAGAAAGTTCTAAAGTTATTTGGCGCCCAACTTGCCCTTTTAATAGGACAATAATGCATCGAATTAATAACAAATATGTTTTAAGTAATATTTGAATAATAATAATAATAATTATTATTATTTTGTTTTGAGTATAAAGCTACAAATGGATTTAAAAGTAACATTTTTTTTTTTTTTTAGCACAATGGAAAATCTACCTCTCTCTTCCTCTTACTTCCCAATTTTCTTTTTTTGCTTCACTCTTTTCATTTATTTAATTTAAAGAAAAACTTATTTGACCCCCATCATGTTTAAGTAGCTTTTAAGTTATGTTTTTAAAGAAGGATCATAACCAATCAATAATAATATTATTGACTGAATTGAATGATCCAGAAAAAAATTAAAAAAAAAAAAAAATTGCCCTTTTATAAAAAGAAGGATCATAGGCAGTAGGGAACTATAATATCCTAAGAAAACTTATAAGGATCGACCTAAGAAAACTTTCATTTTAGAATTATTTCTGACCTTTTAAATAAACACTAAAGGGTTGAATTCGTTGTATAAATAACAAGTTCAAGAGTAGTATACATCGAAAGAGAAAAATACAGCAGTAGTTGAATATTCTGGAACCGTTTAGCATAATTTATATTCAAGAGTAAACAAATTAGAGGAAATTCTGGAAAGATATTTACGTGATATAGTCTTCGAAGCCAGTAATCAAGTCCTTCACAATTTGTTAAATTTTTGGGATATTGGGTAATTTAACGAAGTATCAAAGTAAAGTTATGAATTTGAACACCGACTATACCGTTTATGATCTTACACATGAAAAGATGTTAAAATATTAATTTAAATAATTAAATTTATTATTTTCCCGACCCTTGGGCCTTGTTACTGCAAATATCTTTGTTTAAATTGCGGGCCTCTTGGTATTGCTGTTTGTAATATTGATAGGACAGCTATTCAATATTCATTGTATTTTTTGTTTTTTCTTAAATGATTTGCTATTACTCGTCTATGCTAGAAGAAGTAGCATGTTTTTTCATATTATTGGTACGAAGTTCTTGTACTTATGTTTTTATTCTAATTGTCTAAACATCGAGCTTATCATGCATAAAAAAAAGTTCAACCCCACAGCATATATGTTTATATATATGCATTATTTGTACCATTGGTTATAGATCACAAAAAAACATGGCCATACAAATCCTCAAACCTGCTCTTCTCTTTCTCCTCTTTGCCATGGCCACAGCAAGAGATCCAGAAATCAGTACTTCAGACTTGTTTTGGCACACAGAGAATTCCAATACCATTAATGAGAGCTTCTTCTTTTAATTACCTTTACAATTACTGTGCATGCTACCCGTCGAATATTTGATGCCGATTACCCAGCAAAGTTTAAAGTGACCAAAGTTAACATGTCTGAATTCTCAGCTAACAATGGGACTCAGAACTTTTCCTTTGCTGTATTAGATTACTCTGCAGGTGATGTTAACCTGCCTCATGCTGCTGAGCTTTTGTTCGTTGTTGATGGGGGCCTTGAAGTGGGTTTTGTTGACACTTTTAGAATACATTCAGATATATTTTGAATATATTTTGGATACCTTTTTCGTTGGCATGATATCAGAATCTGATTCTGAATAGTTTGATATTATTTTGTAATATTTCGTATTAATTTCTGAATTCTTTTTTATTCATATTTTTACCCGCTTTATTTAACCTTAAATAGGCATAGCTTGTCCATAGTCATTATATTACAAAAAAATATATAGTTCAATTACGTAAACTCTTTTGGGGAAACTTAGCTTACCCTCCTAAAGTAGAAGTTGTTTTGAAATTATAATTTCAAAGTTTAAAAATTTTCAATGTCGGTATTCTATGTTTCAGCTTTTTTAGTTTCACTTCTTTTTTTGTTAAAATGTACAAAATGCCCACTTTTATGTATTTATTTTTTAAAAAAGTAAAAATTCAAAAAAAAAAGGTGAAAAAATTTGATGACCCATGGCTGGTCGTGGGTCAATCCAGACCCACACGCGTGGTCATGGGCCAATCTAGATCCACGGCATGGCTTTGGGTGAGTCCAAGGCATTTTTGAATTTTCAATTTTTTTTTTAATGGGGGCGTTTTAACAAAAAAAATAGGTGAAATTAAAGGGGCTAAAACATGAGATACTGACATTGAAAATGTTTAAACTTTTAGGTTAGAATTGCAAAATCGCTTAATAGTTCAGAGGCGTAAGTGAAGTTCTCCTACTCATTTTTTTTTTTAGTTTATTTTTACATGATATTAGAGACAATTTTTTCAATGATCTTGTCTAGAGTATTAAAAATACCACCACCGCATAGCTTTTCTAAAAAATTGAGGGCTTATGGATCTTGTTTTGGTATAAAAATTATACCAACAAGTTTTACAATTGGATCTACACTATGGCAGTCGAACAAAGCTGTTTTGAGTTGTCACGTGCTCTCACACACCGAAGAAAGGTTCTATTGGTGAAATCACGCATTCCACGCGCTACCACCATCAGCTGTTTGTAATTTTTAACCTCAAATATAGGACTAGAAGCTGTTGATTTGTTGATCCATGGAAGGGTCGTGCCAATCCAACACTGTACGTGCCGTCACGTGGATAGGATTTGAAGACCTAATGCATTAGGATGAGCATCATCATAGAAGAGGCAAAGCCATAATGGGATTCCTGATCAGTAGTCCAGTAGTTTATCTCTGGTAGTAGTAGAGTCCTATTCTTATGTTCTATTCTTATATTTATCAAGTTATCTTATCTTATCATGTCATTGAGTCTTGTTATTCGTAGGTAGTAGAGTATTAGAATGATTGGGATCTTGGAGTCATGTCTTCTATATAAGAAATAGTTATGAGAAAGTAAAAGGCATTGAAAGTATTTAAACAAACACCTTGTGTGTAACAGTGATTCCTACCTCAAGTGAAATATTATCAATAACAATTCCTATTTCATTCCTACATTCACTCACAATTCATCTTCTACACTCGTAGAACCCTATCAACCTGGTATCAGAGAAATGACAACCCAAAGGGACCGTATTGAAAAGTTGGAGGCAGATGTGCACGAGATCAATGACTCATTGTAGAACCTTGACGGATCGTTGAAAAAAAAGCTTTGCCCAATCTTTGAAGGAGGCTTTAGAAACCATTTCCAAAACTCAAGGTGAGGCTTCACGTCATCCAGAGAAGGATCCAAGGAGTCCAACTCTTCTTCACGGCATATTCACAATCATGACAACCGGGAGAATCATCAGCACTTGAATCCAAATCAACCCATGAAAATGGATTTTCATTAGTTTTCAGGCAACAACCCTAGTATATGGTTGGACCGGGTTGCTCAATTTTTTGGGTGCCAACAGACGGCGGAGGGACAAAAGGTGACGCTAGTTGCATTTTATCTAGAAGGCGAGGCAAATCAATGGCAGTAGTGGTTACAGAGGTGTATCGGGAAGATGCCCAAACCGTGACTTGGGATATGTTTTAGGAGTTGTTGGTCCGTTTTGGGCCAACCGAGTATGAGGACTTTGATGAAGCCCTCTCCCACATCTCGAGATTACCAGAAGGAGTTTGAGCGACTAGCCGATCGGGTGGAGGGCTGGTTGCAAAAAGCGTTGATCGGGATTTTTTGGGTGAACTACGAGCAGACATCTCCAACGCAATAAAGATGTTTAAGCCTCGCACACTTCATAAAACAATTAACTTTGCTCGGATGCAGGATGAGCAACTACCGCGAACAAAGGCAGCACCAAGAGCTGAGAACGCACCAACAACAAACTACTTGCTACCAATTCCAATTCAAAGGTCTAATGCGTCCCTACCTCCAGCGAAGAGACTCTTGTGGGAAGCAATGCAAAAGTGGAGGGAGAAGGGCCTTTGTTTCAATGTGATGAGCGGTTCACACCAGGCCATCATTGTGAGATGAAGCATTTGTTCATTATTGAGGCAGACTTTAGAGGAGGTGAAGGAGGAATTGGGGAGAATTTTGAGCATGAGGGGGAGGAGCCAGAAGGAACTAAGAAAAGTGCCTACCCTTTGTCCACAACATACTGGGTTTGACCTTGAGGACAAGGATCGTGTCAAGGGGGAGGAATTAATAGGATTTGAAGACCTAATGGATTAGGATGAGCATCATCGTAGAAGAGGCAGAGTCTTGATGGGAATCCTAATCGGTAGTCGAGTAGTTTATCTCCAGTAGTAGTAGAGTCCTATTCTTATGTTCTATTCTTATATTTATCAAGTTATATTATCTTATCATGTCATTGAGTCTTGTTATCTATAGGTAGTAGAGTATTAGAATGATTGAGATCTTGGAGTCATGTCTTCTATATAAGAAATAGTTATGAGAAAGTAAAAGGCATTGAAAGTATTTGAACAAACATTGATTCCTACCTCAAGTGGAATATTATCAATCACAATCCCTATTTCATTCCTACATTCACTCACAATCCATCTTCTACACTCGTAAAACCCTATCACACATGTTGTCCAAAGGTTCTACTCTTTCTTGAGCTCACGCCTAAGTTTTCATGCACGCCCTTACTCGATTCACTCCCATATCGAAATCAGTCTAGTTTGAGGGGGGATGTTAACCATATTGTTACAACCAATTCAACCAACTCAACTCTTGTAGATACTGTGGAAGAAAGAGCAATTGCATTATTTGAAGTGTCAACTCGAGTCAAAGATAGAACATATAATAACCAAGATAGTAGATAATAAAAGTAGTCCACAACAACTTGAAGTTCATCGTGATAATACGTTTAGAAGTTTAAATTATTGGTATCAATTATTTGTACAACAGCTTTCCCTGTATCTTTTACATTTCAAACACTTATAAGTCTTATATATATGTTATCTAAAGTTAGCGGCGGACAGTCATGGAGACCAGTATGGGCCACGGCCCCTGCAATTTTTTTTTTTTTTTTTTGTAAAAAAAACTAGTAGGGAAGAATTTTTTTTCGGTGTAAAATAAAGTTACAAATAACTGAAAAAGCCTTTGTTAGCCATGTAAACTAAGTAGGGTTGCAAGTTTTTTTTTTAATGAAAAAGTAGTCACTGACATGACGCAAGGAAATTAAGAAAAAGGACACTCACACATGGCATAAGTAGGATAACGAGGGTTGCAAATAGTTGTTTCTTTCTTTCTTCAAAAATCAAAACAGCCGACTATTGAGTCTAAAATTCAAAAGCAAAGAAAACTGAAATGTATGACACTTCTGACTTCTCCTACATTGGGTTGCGTTACTTTTTTTTTTTAATGGTTTTCTCTATACAAGCATCACTGATTCGGTGCTACAAATAAAAAACTACAATTTTTTTTTTAAAAAAAAATTGTCAATACTACAATAAAGACACACACGTATAGAGTAAGCTCTGAAAAAAAAAACAAAACCCAAAGACAAATTTTATTATATTATATATTATATATACTTATATTGTAAACTAATAAACACAAGCAAAGAAAAAACAAGAATAAATAAGAATGATTCATTTTATACACTTTTTTTTTTTGCTATGAAAGTTATTAAAATAAGACTTCACAACAAAATGAAGGATGAATTTCTTGCAAATAATTTAGTTATCTATATTGAAAGGAAAATTGATGAGAGCTTAAATTTATATTCGATACTTGATAATTATGCTTTTCTAAGAGACCGTAGACTGTAGTTTTAGACACTGTACGGATGCTTTTAGAAAAGCCTCAAAAATACTTCGCTCCGTTCTGTTTATTTCGCTCCGCTCTGTTCACTCCACTCTGCTACGCGGAGACAACTGGCTATCCATATAGAATTTTTGCATTACTCTCTATGACTTAGAAAATATGAGCTACTTGTTCCAATACCTTTCTTACACAAGACTCTTTTGTAGGTAAGCTTTAGGACTTTTGTGGGCCTTTCTATGGATTGGGCCTCTTTGTTAATTGGGCTCATGAGCTATTTACTCCCATTCCACAAATATACCAAGATAACCATCTAAGTCTATCTCACAACATTTGAAGAGATGAAGTTTGAAATGACTATCTCAATCTCTATTTATAACAATTCAAAAAGATTGACCTTTGACAAATAGAGTAGTTGAATGTAGGGCTGTTAAAACGGGTTAACGAGTTGGGTTCGGGTTGACCTGCTTGACCCGTTAACCCGTTAAGGGTAAACCCGGACACGACCTGTTTAATAAACGGGTCACCCGAACCACGACCCGTTTAATGAACGGGTCACCCGACACGACCCGACAACCCGTTTAGTTGCCGGGTCGTGACTTTCGGGTCGGGTTTACTGGACCTGACCGACCCGAATGAAGAAAAAAAAAAATCAAAAAAATCAGGATCAGCCAGACTTTCTGATAATCTGATTTCTGAAGACTGAAACCGTGAAAGGTGAAATGACGGAGACGGAACTGATCAAGGCCGTGGGAGATGAACGAACAAACGAACCCTCCACTCTCTAGTCTCCAGCTGTCCAGCAGAAGCAGATCGTGCCATGCGGCCCAGATGCAGTAACATGTGGCCCAGACAAAACGGAACGCCGCGGCCCGCAGTGGCCGGAGAGAGAGAGAGAGAGAGAGAGGGAGATCGAGAGAGAGGGAGGCTGAGAGGCCGTGAGAGAGAGAGGGAGATGAGGAGATCGACTGAGAGAGAGGAGCGGCGAGAGAGACAGGGAGATCGAGATGTGGCAGCTTGAGTCCCGACCGGCGCCGGCGTGAGGTGAGCGGCGAGCGGCGTGTCTGTGAAACAGGGTCCAAAAGTCTGAAAGTGAGGAGAGTGGAGATGAGAAACCGAGAAATTGTGAAATGAGTATCAGTGATTAAGGATTTATAGCGTTTCACCTCTTTTTTTTTTTTTTTAACGGGTTACCAGGTCACCCGACGGGTTGACCCGTCTGACCCATTAACTGAATGGGTCATAAACGGGTTGACCTGTTTGACCCGGTAACCCGTTAAGCCAAACTTAAACCCAGTTTTTTCGTGTCGTGTTCGTGTCGGGTTCACGGGTCGATGTAAAAAATTGTCACCCCTAGTTAAATATAAGGGGGTGTACAAACATAGCGGTTATAAACCACTAATAACCGCCTACGTCGGTTGCGGTTAGTGGTTTCAGGAGTAATCGAAAGTGGTAAATATATAGTTGCTAATCGGTTTAAAATAAATATTATATATAATTTATTTATATATAAATAAATTTAAAAATAATAGTACGTATAGCAAAACGAAGTCGTTCTAGTATAGTGTTTGAGACTTTGTGGGTTTCTAATTCTATTAGTTTTCATTCTTGATTGAAAACATATTATAGAAATTAGTGAATATTATAATATAATTTGGTTTTTTTTTTCTTTTCTAATTGAATGGAAAAAAAGTTACAGGGAAAAGTATAATTTGGTTTAAATCCATTACTTTAAATTTTTAAGTTGAGTGGCTTCTTGATACGTTATATTATTGTAAGTTGAATCTCTCCAACAGTTTTATCAGAGTTATCACTACATTGCTATTTTTTCGTTGATGCACAAAACTTTACATATTGTATCCGAATTTAATAGTGTAATTTTTGTTTTTTAAGCCTTTGGAGAGGAGCATGTGGACTATATCCCCGGAGTTTCTTCAACACGTACGCAGAGCACTACTATAGGGTGTTAGTCTTAATTTTTATTAGAAAACACTAAATCATGACAAAACAGCTTAAAATATGCCCCAAAAAGAGGCCCAAAGAAGATTCTAAACACAAAAACAGGCTAAAACGATCCATTACTTGAAGAGTGATTAACGGTTAATAATCGACTTTTAATAACCGCATGAATGCTGGTTGCGGCTAATCGCTAACCGGCCCTAGTGGGGCTATTGCTGTTGCGGTTGCAATTAAGAGGAAAGTACATGCTTTTTTATTCATCTAAAAATGACAGGTGTCTCTTACCATGTGAGAAATATATACTTTTTAATAACACATGATATACTCAGGTTTGATTTTCTAGACATAAAGTTATGTGCCTTTATTCATTAATGATAGAATTGTTTATTTCTTATTTACTCAGATTAACAATTCCTCTGTTTACTCTAATAAATGGTTAAGTAAAGGATTCAGTCAGTTACTAGTTAGTTGGTTTGGATACCCTACGGACAATTTATGACAGATTAATCGTGTTCTAATGACTAATCCTGTGTACAAGGTGATTTTCAAGCCGATGTTTTACACATTCTCTTTTTAATATATAAGAGAATAGAGGTATCATGAGTCTTAGTTTGGACAGTTAAAACTGAGAGATGAACCAAAAATTTAATTACAAATTAATTAAATTCTTGAGGCATTACAATATACATTTAAAGTTATTTTTGAAAATAAGCAAACTATGTGTACGTACTTATAACATAATAGTTTGCGTTTAATTTATTTCACAAAGAGCTCTGTAAAACGATGTTTTACACATTCTCTTGTACCGAAAATTTCTTTAGGGATACGAATAGCATATATATATATAAAATATATTTTAAAATAATAATATAGCAAAAAGAAGTCATTTTAGTATGGTAAATGTATAATAAATCTTTGGGTAAGAGCGCCATATTTTTTTACTCCCTTCCTTTTTAATTTTGAAAATAAGATCTCTCAGTATTCGCACCTTTTAAATCAATCCCTCCGTCATTCAGCCGTCTAGAAAAATTTGGGGCCGTTAGTCCTTGGCCCAAAACGATGTTTTTTTCGGTTTAAAATATTTTTCTTAATAATAATAATTTTTTTAATCTAATAATAATAATTAAAAAAAATTATTATTATTAAGAAAACATTTTAAACAAAAAACATTAAGAAAAACATTTTAAACAAAAAACGACATCGTTTTGGGCCAAGGGACTATGAGCCCCAAATTTTTCTAGATGGCGACTTCAGAAAAACCGATTTGAAAAGTGTGAATACTGAGAAACCTTATTTCCAAAATTAAAAGTGAGGGAGTAAAAAAATATGGCATTCTTACCCAAGAATTTATCATACGTACATTTACCCTTTTAGTATAGTGTTTGAGACTTTGAGGGTTTCTAATTATTCTATTAGTGATCTACATTCTTGATTGAAAACGTATTATAAAAATTAGTGAATATTATAATATAATTAGGTTTAAATCCATTACTTTAAATTTTTAAGTTGAGTGGCTTCTTGATACGTTATATTATCGTAAGTTGAATTTCTTCAACAGTTTTATCAGAGTTATTAATAGATTGCTACTTTTTCATTGTTGCACAAAACTTTACATATTGTATCAGAATTTCATTGTGTAATTTTGGTTTTTTAAGCCTTTCGAGAGGAGCATGTGGACTATATCCCCAAAGTTTCTTCAACACGCAAAGCAGACCTCCCAACGTGTTTGTATGGGAAAGGCCTAAAAGTATTGCACAGAGGACCACTATAGGGTTTCTAATTCTATTAGAAAACACTAAATCAGGCCAACACAGCTTAAAATATGCCCCGAAAAGAGGTCTAAAGAATATCCAAAACACAAAAACATGCTAAAAAGGTCCATTACTAGCTTACAAAGCGATTAGAGGTTAGTAACCGGATGTCAAATAACCACATAACCGCCTAATGCAGTTGTGGTTGCAATTACGAGGGAAGTACGTGCTTTTTTATTCATCTAAAAATGACAAGTGTTTCTTAATATGTGAGAAGTATAAGCTTTTTTAATAGCATTAATATAAAATGACACATATTACTTTTAAATAATAGTTTGTAGAAGTTTCTTACAATCCAATTTATAATTAATTTCTGTCTTCCTTATGTGGGGGTCAAGCGAATTATTCTGTTCACCATGAATTTTGTGGTCCTATACTGGTTTATTGAATGATGTGCAAGTGAGCATCCGGAATAACCTAGTGAAGTACGTACAATACTATTGTACCCCAATTGGTGCATTGGTCTTTGATCTAGCTAGCTAGGTTCCTATCATTATGTATGATTCAATATACAGCTCTATTATCTAGAGTACGTAATATTATTCAAGCCAACAAGAAGTACGATGCATTAATAATGTTCAATGGATGCCTTAATTCCATTGATCAAAGCTGTTTGAAACAATTAAGAAAAAAAAAAGGAAATTATAACAAGCAACATATATAAATATGGATTTGGCTACCCAACCCAAAACGAATCAAAGGTTGGATTTGATTCCAAGAAATTGAAATCAAATTCACACCTTTCGTTTATTACAGCTTGAGTGCTAGCTGCACCCAAGCCGGATCCTATAAATATATATATTATTTTGAATATTGCTGCAGGTGCTGGCCGGCAGGGTTGTAGGTAGCTAAATTTTGTTAGGATGATCGATAGTGATAGCATTTACGTAACTCTTCGGTGTCCCCTTTGTATAGACATGCAGCAGTAGTATTAGCCATCCAATGGCAATATTGTTTACACCGTCGAGAGTCCCTATCAAAGTCGTAGATGTTAAACCAACGAGACATATCTTCACGACTGATTGGATCTTTCCATTGGAACTTGCAGAAAAATAGTGTGGTTCCCACAAAGTTTGGTCTAAAGTTGAACTTGTAGGTGCCATTTCGTTTCAGTTTGCGAGAACCAAGATCGTTATTCTTGGATTTACATTGAACGGTAAGATCCAAGCCTTGACTTAAATTATTTGAGATTTCCACGAATGCTCTTTTTTCTTGCAAAAAATGTGCTGCAACAATATTAAACCCACTCATACACAACATAACCCACATGCTAATTAGTAGCAACATTACATTTCTAGTAGTACTCGACGAGATCGACATGTTGTTTGTTTGTTTGTTTGCTTTCTTCCGTACTATATATATATAATTGAAGAAAGTAAAAAAAGAAAAAAGTAATTGAAGTTGTCAACGTATCCCTATTTGAAGGAAATGTGAGATAGTTAATTGACAACTTCAATTACTTTTTTTGAAGGGTGTTCACTCAGATTTGATTTACATTTGCTAATTTAATACATTCATGCATACCCCAATATTTAGAACAATTACACATATGCTTCTCACGTCTTCCCACTATTAAGGGAGATCATCCATTCAACAAATATATATATTTATAAAAGAGGAAATGCATGCTACCATAAAACTTGGTTGAACTAGCGCAAATTGCGCTAATGGTATCAATTGTGTCCATGCATATGTATCCCCTCTAAACTATAAAATAAATAAATAAATAAATAATAAAAAATAAAGTCAATGTCCTCCTAATTAATGACAAAAATACCCTTAATAAAAATTTTAAAAAATCTAAAATGTCCAAAAAAAAAAAATGAAAAAGCAATCAACAAAAAATTTCGATCAGTTTTATTTTTATTTTTTAGGGAAACTTCACAGAGGCCCCCTGAACTTCCACGTGATTTGAAGAACCCCCCCCCCCAAATCTTTGACTTCTCTCATTTTCACCCTCG
>FXXK01001669.1:0-21452 GCA_900184695.1 Betula pendula | reverse complement strand
AAAAAAAAAATGAAAAAGCAATCAACAGAAAATTTCGATTAGTTTTATTTTTATTTTTTAGGGAAACTTCACATAGGCCCCCTGAACTTCCACGTGATTTGAAGAACCCCCCCCAATCTTTGACTTCTCTCATTTTCACCCTCGAACTTCCAATTTCTATCATAAGACCCCCTTCCATCTGTTTTCACCGTTAAATTGTATTAAAATTCCCAAAATACCCCTCATTTTAGGGTTTAGATTTTTTTTTTATAATTTTTTTTTGTTTAAAATACAGGGGTATTTTAGAAATTTTAAAAAATTTTAACGGTGAAAATAGACGGAAGGGGGTCTTCTGATAGAAATTGGAAGTTCAAGGGGTAAAACTGAGATAAGTCAAAGATTAGGGGGCTCTTCAAATCGCGTGGAAGTTCAAGGGGCTTATGTGAAATTTTCCCTTATTTTTTAAATTTTGAGTTTTTTATTTTTATTTTATTTTATTTTTTTCAAAATTATAGAGATATTCTTGTCTTATAAGGTCATTTTTGTCTTTTTGCTAGCTAAAGAAATTGACAACATAAAATATTGTGAAACACAAACTTGTATTTTTGATGTAAATAAAACTGTGGACAAAGGGGACTATTTATAAGTGAATAAGGCCAATTAAACTATGAAATACAGTCAAGGAATCAATGGACAATATTACATAATAAAATCAAATTATACAAGAAAATATGATAAATATCAGAATATTTTTAGAATATATTCTAACACCTTCCCTCAAACTCTAGAGGGTGAAACCAACTTGAGTTTAGAAACAAGATCATTGAGCTGTCTTAACGGATGAAATTTTGTAAAGATGTCAGCCAATTAATCTTTGGAGGAAACGAAATGGAGGTGCAAAGTATCGTCCTGAAGGTGATGTATGACAAAATGACAATCAATCTCGATATATTTGATGCGCTCATAAAAAACATCATTATGAGCAATCTGTATGACACTCCAATTGTCACAATGAAGAGGAGAACTAGAAGACTAAGGAACACCCATGTCAGACAAAAGCCAACATAACCAAAGCAGTTCAGATGTAGTATCAACAAGGGCACGTACTCAGCCTCAGTACTGGAGCGAGCAACAACATATTGTTTCTTATACGAAATTAAAGAAATTCAGAGTAAGAAAGAATATCCAGTGGTGGATCGGCGATCAATGGGATCACCAGCCCAATCAGCATCAAAATAAGCTCAAAGCTCAAGAGACGACTGAGAAGAGAAGTGAAGCTCATAAAATAGAGTGTCCTTGACATAGCGCAAAATGCGAAGAACAGCAACATAATGAGTGGATCGAGGTGCACGTACTAATTGCCTGTAGAGATAAATGAGACTACCAACTAACATGATATGCAAGATTAGGTCGTGTGATGATGAGATAAATGAGACTACAAACTAACTGCCTGTAGAGAGTAGTATCTAGTAAAGGCCCACCATCCGTAACTAGAAGCTTGACATTGGTCTCAAGAGGACTGCTCGCTGTTTTACAATCTGTCAAACCCGCTTGGGAAAGTAGATCAGATGCATATTTGGCTTAAAAAAGAGAATAACTATCAACACTCGAAGTAATCTCTAAACTAAGAAAGTAGCTAAGTTTCCCTAAGTCTTTCATCTCAAAATTCTGACGAAGAAAGATTGAAGACTTCGTACGCCTAAAATGTCATCACCAATAAGGATCATATCATCTACATATAAAAGAATAAGAATAATGCCAGCATCAGTAGTCTGGAGAAAGAGAGCTGAGTCATATGAACTAGAAACAAAGCCTTGTTGAGAACCCATAGAATTGAACTTGGCAAACCAAGCACGAGGAGCCTGCTTAAGACCATAAAGTGCTCGATGAAGTCGGCAAACCTCGCGTGGCGGATGATGAAAACCAGGTGGAGGATGCATTTAAACTTCTTACTCAAGATCACCGTTGAGGAATGCATTTTAAACATCCATATGAAATAACTGCCAATGACGCATAGCAGCAACTGCAAGCAAGGATCTAATAAAGGTCAACACGGGCAAAAGTCTCCTCGTAGTCAATACCATGTGTGGGTTTGAGAAAGAGCATCTAGTTCATCAGACATAGCTTTCAGCCAAAGAGGGTCAGCACTAGCCTCACGATAAGAGTGAGGTTCGTAAAGAGTAGTAAGAGTAGAAAAACAATGATAATCATAGAAATGAGCAGGAGGTGCTCTTACCCTACTGAAGCGACGAGGTTCTTGTGAAGACTCTGGGATGTGTGATGTAGTAGGATGATTATCAGTCGAATCAGACAAATTGGAAGCAGATGGAGAAGGTTCGTCCAATGAGCTTAATGTGTCTGCAGAAGATTCACATAACAAGACAATGAAAGGGTCAGTGAAAACAGGTGAATAAGTGGACGAGGAATACGAAAACTGATTTTGGCTGGTAAACATTTTATGTTCCCAAAACTCCACATGACGAGAGATCCAAAGGCGTCAAGTGCTGAGGTCATAGTAGCGATAACCCTTTTGAGTGATACCATAACCAAGAAAACAACACAAGCATGAGCGTAGTTCAAGTTTGGTACGTTCATACATAGGAAGAATGACAAAACAAATACAACCAAAAACTCGAAGCAGAAAGTAGTTAGGTGTGCTACCATATAAGCGCTTATAAGGAGTTTGGTTGTGAATAGTGGGTGAAGGAACACGATTGATCGTGTAAACAACAGTGAGAACAACTTCACCTCAAAAACGTTCAGGGAATGAGGCAGAGAGGAGTAAAGCTCTTATAGTATCTAAAATGTGACGATGTTTGCGTTTTGCATGCCCATTTTGCTAAGAAGTGTAAGGGCAAGAACGATAAGAAATGGTCTCATGTTGTTTTAAAAAATTCAGAAAAGATTTCTCGTTATATTCTATAGCATTATCTGAATGAAAAATTTTGATGGTACAAAAAAATTGGGTTTGTACCATTTTATGAAAATTTTGATAAACTCGAGTGAATTCAGAACGATGCTGTAATAAATATATCCAAGTATAACAAGAAGAATCATAAATGAAAACAACAAAATAACGAGATCCCCCCTAAGTGGGAAAAGGGGTAGGACCCTAAATATTATAATGAACTAAATCAAAAGGGGCAAAAGACGAAAACGTACTTTTATTAAAAGATAAATGTGTTTGTTTTTCAAGCTGACAAGAAACACAATCAAACGATTTTGAATCCTCGGATCCAAAATGACCTTGAGATGCTAAAAGGTGGACTCGTGGTAGAGAGGCATGACCCAAACGAGAATGCCATAAGCTGGAAGATGTAGTGACGGTAGTGATAGGAGTTGACAAGTGAGGAGGAGTCTACAGAAACGAAAGCTCAAAAAAAGGTCCAATCTTATGGCCGGTCTTAATTAACTAACCTGTTTGTGGATCCTATACATCAACACTCTTGTTAGAAAATTTAACTCCAAACCTCGTTCACAAAGTTGGCCAACTGAAAGGAGATTTAACGACAAGTTGAGAACTAGATATGTGTTATCAACAGATAGATTAGACGAAGAAATAGAATCGGTGTGACTGACAGGTAATTGAGAACCATCAGCTGTATAAATGACAGGATTGGGAGAAAGGGCAGATTTTTGAGAAAATAACGTGGGATCAAAGGTCATATGATTACAACAAGCAGAGTCCATAAACTATGAATGTTTACCTAAGGTGATAGATAAGGCTGTAGAGGTATGAGATAGAACCTAGTGAACTAATGCCTCAACATCAGCTGTAGTGAGAGTAGAGGATTGAGATGAATTCTTTGTACAAGACTCAGGTGCAGATGAACCAGATGAAGCAACTGCAGCTATATATTCAAAAGGAGCCCGTGACTGATTTCGACTCTGGAGCTTGTAGCAATGAGAAGCAGAGTGACCATACTTTTTTCAAAAGATGCACAGTGACTTCTTGAAAGACGACTGAGATGTGGATCGCGCATGAGGAAATCTTGGAGCACTCGGAGGTGTAGCAGCCACAACTATATCCCGAGATTGCATTTGCATAGTAGAACGACGAGTCTCTTCATAAATAAGTTTTGTTACAGCAGCATTCAGTGTGGGAAGAAGAGTGCAGTGTAAGAGAGGAGACCAAGTGGGTCCAAAATCTGCACAAGGAGCCATCATGAAATGCATAAACTTCTGGCGATCCCAATAGCTAGTGAATAAGTTCATATCTTCATAACATTTTAATCGAGGATCTGCAGCGGATAATTGTTCCCAAAGATTATTAACTTGAAAATAAAAATCAGCAATAGACTAACCTGGTTCCTGATGTATCTGATAGAGTTTAGTTTCAAGTTGAAACTGTAGTGAAGCATCATGGGTACAATTATATCGTTGTGCCAAAAAATCTCAGACAGCCTTTGCATTCCCAAGCTTGGGAAGTAAACTGTTAATAGAAAGAACTTGGCAAGTGAAAATTTTATAATGTGCATTGTCTCAATCTTCAAGACGATTGGCAAATTTGTCTTCCTTCTCACCTTCTAATTGCTTGGGTAGAGCAATATTTCCATAAACATAACGCCATAATTTTCTGCCTCTAAGAAAAACTTTCATATTTTGAGCCCATATATTGTAATTGGAACCATCTAAAATATTGTCAATAGGGCGGACAATATTATCAAGATTGGAAGACTTTTTTTTTTTTAATTTATCTTTTTGGGAAAAATATTAAAAAATATGACATGTGGGTAATATCTGGTGCAGCATAGGTGCAGGTATAGCCTTAGGCAGCGATCTGGTGTGGCGCGTGCACAGTAGCTATGTTAGACCTGTGGGTAGTGATCCGATGTGGCAATGTGCAGGTGCACGCGTGGGTAGCTATCCAGTGCAGCAAGGTGCAGGTGCACACTTGGGCAGCAATCCGGTGTGGAGCGGACCTGCGTAGAAGCACTATATGGCGCATGGATCTCACACGCAGAGAACGATAACGACACATGGAGGTGTGTGTCACAAGATGGCAGTGAATCCGAGCTTTAGGTGGTGCGTGCGGGCGCGTCCAGTGGCTTTTGAGGTGGTTTTCTCCATAGATAAACCAATAGACGGCTGACCAGAAGGGTTTTGACTGCAAATTTGCTGAGAGAGGTGACACGTGAGGTGGACAGCAAAGACTAAAGGCAGTGTGTGTGGCAGTGGATGAATTCCAAATTCCGACACGTGCAAAACAACCACAATGAAGCGTTTGGTGTACTACTTTCGCAGAGAAAAACACCCAAGAAAAAATCACTCAAAGACAAAGAAAATCGCACAAACGGATAATGGAAACTTTTTTTCTTTTTGTTTTTTGAAAAAAAGAGTCATTGAAAAATCGGTGGCTCTGATACCATGAAGAAATTGACAACAGAAAGTAATGTGAAACACAAACTTGTATTTCTAATGTAAATAAAATTGTTTACAAATGAGTTTATTTATAGTTGAATAAGACCAATTAAACTAGGAAATACAATTAATAAATTAATGGACAATATTACATAATAAAATCAACCTATACAAGGAAATACGATAAATCAGATAATTACAGAAAATCAGGGAAATACGGTAAATATCAGAATATATTCCAACACTTGAGAAGCCATTGACAATTTTTTGTAGTTTAGATGAAACATTGACACAATCGATTATTTGGGAGGACATTAACAATCAGGTGATACTTTGAAGAGGGCATGTGCACTTTTCCTTATATATGATGTATATATAAACAAGTAATACAATCATTTTGTACTACAACCAGCATTTCAAATTCAATATTTAACTTTCGATAGTTGAATAATGAGAGTGTTAGTTTGGAATGTCATACCTCTTTTCCTATATATCATCCACTTTTTTTACGCAAGACTCTCTTGGAGGTAAGCTTTTAGACTTTCGTGGGCCTTTTTTAAAATGGGCCTATAGGCTATTTATTTCCATTCAACAAACATACTGAGATAACCAATTGTCTCAGTTTTTTTTTTTTAAAATTGAATAAGGAAAATGATTACAAGGGAGGATCTTTCCCACTTTTGATTCAAAAAGAAGAAAGAGTGGGGAATCCTGAAATTGAAATAGGGGTTGGCTCTCCAACAACAATCCTAGATCGAAATGCAACATTGTAGCAATATATACAAAGGGTAGGAAATATGACAAACAAGTGACCTGATCCTCTCAAGGGGCCGCATAAAACGGTTTCTAAGGCAAAAAGGGTACAGAATAAGGCAAACCTATCTGAACCCCCACTAAAAACTAACAACAACTATCGGAAGGAGGCTAAAGCGAAAAATGCACTGTCAAAGTCAAAAATAGAGACTGAAAAAGAGAAAGGTACCAACCCATAAATCAGAACAAAAGTCTCCACAACTAGATTTAAGCAACAAAGTACATGGAGACAAAACCCGAAACAAACAACAACAAAAATACAAAAGAAAATGCAGAAAAATAACAAAAAAAAGGGCAACCAGCAGCTACGACGGGGAAGAGGCGGTTGGAACGCACTGGCTGGCGCATGAGATCCATGCTCTGGCTCATGGGTGGCAGAATGGGTCGCGGACGATGGTGGCTGGAAGATGGAAGGCCGGAGAACAAGGTGGACTGACGCATAAGTCGACAGAACTGACGGAAGAGAGTAGATCGGGCTTTGAAACCCGATCTAAACACCATGCTATATTCACAATGGAGCGGAGCAGCGGATGGCAAGCGGCGAGCGGAGAGGATGAGCAGCCCAGTGCGGGTGAATGGGAGGCAAAACGGGGAAGAAAAACACCATGGAAGGAGAAAAAAGAGAAACCAAGCGGAAACTAAGGCACCCAAAAAAAAAGAAAAAAGGAAAGGAGGAGGGAGGGACGTAGAGCCATCCCTCCTCCCCTATCAGCCGCACCAGAGGCGGAGAAGAATCTCACTGAGGATGAGGAAAGTCTTTACCTAGAGAGATGGGGGAGCTTCTCTCTTTAGAAGGAGAGAAGCGGTCTACGTGTAACCAATTGTCTCATTTTGAAATGACTATCTCAAACTTTATTTATAACAATTCAAAAAGATGGCCCGTTGACAACAAGAGTAGTTGAATACTTTGGAACTATATACTTCACTTGACCATTTTCTCTTTTCTAAACAAACAAATGCAATTTGCTTCATTTGTTTTGGTGTAAAATGATTTCTAAAAAATATTTTTCGTATTATTCTTTGTTTGGTGTAACAAAAAATAATAGTCAATGAAAAATATTTCGGTTTGACCCTGAAAATATTTTCATAAAATGAATTTTTTGAAAACAATTTCGGATGAAACACATTTTACGCCTAAACAAACATGCGGGTAGTCTAAGAAGTCAATAACAAACTCTGTCAAACACAAATTAAATGTAATTTCTTCACCACGCACGAAAATTGCTGAGGAACTACAACAAATATATATATTCGCATTTTATTAACTCATGATTGGCCCTTTTAAGATCTTAGGCCTTAGGTGCAAGCCCTGCCTTGATTGCCTGAACGGTAGCAACATCAGTGTTGAAGGACTTTGCCAAGATCACAGCATCAATCCCAGTAGTGAATACAGCTGTGGGAACTGAGACAAGACCAGCATTTGCACTGCCGAATGCAGAGACGGCTATGGCAGAATTGTTTGCATCGCTATTGAACTGGTAGTGAACAAGTCCCTTAGGAAATACAAACAAGTCACCCGCTTGGAGAATCTGGGTGAAGAGCTTGTTGGTTGTATCAACAAACCCAACTTCCAGATTTCCGGCGAGGAGAAACAATAGCTCGGCAGAGCGAGGGTGGGTGTGAGGCGGGTTGACGGAGCCGGCTGGGTATTGGAGAACCGCATAGGAAACGCTAGCGCTCTGGCCGTTGAGAGCTGGGAATTCAGCCATGCTTGCTTTCAAGACCTTGAAAGTAGACGGCGGAGGTGACGCCACAAGAGCCCTTATGCCGGTGTAGGTGAAGAAGTTGCCGTCAACGCCAGTGACGTTTGGTGGGACTGAAAAATCAGAGGTGATATCCGCATCTCCGGCAGTCACGATATGGAAAGTAGTGATCAAGGCAAGTACAAGTACTACAAAGCAGTAGTCTTGCTTGGACGTGGTGAAGGCCATGGTAGAAATATAATTAAGAATATGTAATTAATTCCTTGATACTTCATTAGCTGAAATATGGTAATTATATATATGGAGGAATGTTTGGAAACTATGTGCAGGCCACTGGCCGGGACGGCAGTTATGTTTGGAAACTACAATGTTCTTGTTTCATGATGATTTTTCTAGACACTTTCAATTCATATGGAATTTTTTTAACGGCAAGACCATTTTATTTTTTTTAATGCTGATATATTTGCAGATGTTTACTCATCTTTGTTTAGCACGTTCGTACGCCTGTTGTTCTTTCACCATATATATACTATGCTACATGTTACGTACAATGGTAATTCTTGACCTATATTAATTAGGATATAAAAAAAATCCTATTTGATTTAGATTTCTAGTATGAGAAACGTTTGGTTTTATTTTCTTGTCCATCTCCGTAAAAGAGAAAAGCAAATTCATCATTAAATTTGTGAGACTCACATGTGGGTTTCACAGATTTAATGGTGGATTTTAAAAAAAAAAAATGTACAAAAAATATGTAGGAGAATGACACCAAATACATATCTTCTAGTATATTTTGATTTATGGTTATAGTTTATATATTATATATGCATTTCAAGAATACATTAAAGGGATAGTTGTTAACATTTTATACTTTCACTTGTCGCAATTTTAATTTATTCTCTCGAAGGCTTATGCTTTTATATAATTCATTACGCAGAAAAATGGTGAGAAAACATAGCAACAAATGATTGAGCCTTACTAACTTGCCCCATTTGTTGTACACATTTATTTCATGAAAATCAAATTAATATGTTAATTTGTTTTAGGTGGTTAGGGCTTTCATATTGTCCAAATATTTTTTTCTCATATTATTTTATTCATATATTTTGTTCATTACTATGGAAAGAGGCACAATTGATACAGCTCGATTGTTCAAACAAATAAGTTAACCAATTTTAATGGCTTCATGCATCCACAAAAAGAAAGAAAATCTGTAATGAATCTTCTCATTCTAACCACCAATTAAAGCACTTATCTAAAGACACCCAATAAACAGAAAAAGAAAAAGTAGACCACTTAAGCCCGAGATCTCTCTATTAATTAAAAGTTCCAAACTTTCCTTCCCCATTTTGTTCCATTTTCTCCCCAATCAAACAGACCATGCAAAATCTAATAAGACCAAAATACCCTCTCTCTTTTTTTCCTTCTTAATTTCCATTAACAAAGAAGGTAAACTATAAGACAACATTGTTCATCCCACTAGTCCCATAAAACTCTTGACTTCGGGTCCTTACTTTTTATTATCCTCTATTTATCCAACAGACATCAACACTCTTAGGTCATAGTAGCTGCCACTGACAGGTGCTGGAGCATGCAGCCTATACTCTCCATATGCATGTATGTCACTAGCTACTCCGCTCCCGTCGTCGCCGCCTTAAGGGTCTTTTACTTTGCTTGCTGACGCGGAAGAATACTCTCAAACGGGCGGAGGTGACCTTCCCAAAGCCATCCTTTCCGATGATTGCCTACTCCTACTTAAAAACAAAATATTAAAGCTGAACATCAGAAATCTATAAACCAATTCACTTAAATTACCAACTTCTCAAAAATGAAAAATACAACTTAATATTGTGCTAAAGAAAAAAGCAAACTTCTAACAAAAGGGTTTCCTAAATTTCTTAAAAACAAAAGATGAAAGCTAACATGCCAAATCTATAAAGCAATTCACTTAAATTACCAACTTCTCAAAAATGAAAATACAAGTCAATATTGTGGTAAAGAAAAGCAAAGTTCTAACATAAGGGTTTCCGAAATTCCTAAATTAATTGTGAAGATCGAATTAAACAAAAACTAATCAAATTAATCGTAATTTCTTTACCTTGATCACACTCTTCGGAAGGTTTAACCCTAAAAGACAGCACTAAGATTTCAGTATCCGTGGGTATCTGAACACGCACCACAGCTTGGTAGGTCTTAATCTGGCGTCCATTAGCAAGATCCTCGGCCTCAAACGTTAAATAATACCTGAAAACATCCCAATCTGAAACATTGCTCGAAAGCTTCACAAGCTCCAGTCCTGGAGTTTCTTATTTTCTACACACAAAACAAAAGTCAAATCACAAACAAAAATACTAATTGTCACATAAAAAGAAGCAATTAATTGTGCGTTTGGGATTGCGATTTCATAGATAAAAAATACAATTTTAAACTAAATAGTAAAAGATAGATTGTTTGAGATTACGTTTTTGAAAAATTACAATTCGAAAACACATGTAAGTATATGCTTTTTAAAAAATATATAATTTTAAAGGTTAAACTGTGATTGTGTCAAACGTTTATTTGCGTTTTTAAAAATAAAATTTTAAAATCGCAAACTCAAACGGACCATAAATATATATTCATCTCCTCATAAGCAAAAAAAGGCAAACACAAACCAACCCTGTAGCGACTGTTGTATTCCTTGATTGCCTGCTCCGCATATGGTTTGACCTCGTCGAATTGAATCTTATTGCTAAGATCACATGGTTCAATTAAACCAAAAGCTTTGCCGTCGAAATCCAAATCAACATCAAAACCCTAAACCAACGAACGGTGTTAAAGCTGCAGGCACAGGCATTAATTGGGGCAGTAGATCACGAAGGGAATTAATTTTTAATTCTTAATTTGACTTACATGACTTTCCAAGACTTGTTAATTTCCTGTATTTGGATGGAAACTAGACGTACCCGCCACGGTGAAAAGCTTTTTTTGGCGCGTATGTAATAATGCTCTTCCTACTCGGGAAAACCTCTGTAAGAAGAAGATCATCCTAGACCCCTCTTGTCCAATATGTGGGCTGGTCCCTGAATCTATTGTCCACGTGAGCTGCCCAGCGGCAACAACAGTTTGGATGGAGTGTACAAGAAAAGTTCAGAAGCTATCTTTTTCTGTGTCTGATGGGTTTTCGCTAACCGAAAGTCTGATGTCCCTGCTAGACGATGCTGATCTCGAAGTAGTATTATTTATTGCACGTCGTCTCTGGCTAAGGCGCAATGCGGTGATTTTCGGTGACAGTATCACGCCTCCACTTCAATTTGTCAAACAGTGCCACGCTGCCTTCGAAGAATTTCGTTTGGCTACTGCAGTTTCAGACTCCATACCCTCATCTGAAAGTTTGCCCCCTTTGTCGACTCCTCTCTGGCAGAAACCTGGGACGCTAAAGACCAATTGGGACGCAGCTGTTGATGTGCGGAGGAATTGTATGGGCGTGGGGGTAATAATCAGAGATGCCACCGGTAATGTAATAGCGGCAAAGAGTTCTTCTTTTCCTAATATCACAGATCCGGCTGTTGCAGAATCCTTCGGTCTATGGCAGGCAGTGTCTCTGTGTAAGGATTTGGAGCTCTCACAGATCCACCTTGAGGGAGATGCAAGCGAGATTGTTCACGCTCTACTCCAACAAACGCCTTGTCGGACTCGCTATGGACATTTGATAGAGTCTGCTCGAACTAGTCTTAACAGTCTCCATCAATGGTCTATTTCACATGTTCGTCGAGAAGCGAATGAAGCTGCTCATCGGCTTGCAAAAGCCGCAATTACTAATTCTTTGAATGTTGTTTGGCAGGACTCATATCCTGATTTTATTCATTCCATTGTACTTGCTGAACAAGACTCTTTTTTAGTTAATTGAGTTTAATAATATCCCACTTCAAAAAAAAAAAAAATTTCCTGTATTTGGAGAAGCAAGCAGCGCTAAGTTGGTTGGATATAATTTTCCCACAATATGGATCTTCTTCCTTGTCCACGGATGTTGCAGCAACCGGTTGTTTTGCCTCCATGGAAAGGAAATTTTACCTTAATTCTGGAAAGGAAATTGTCTAAGAGTGTGTTTAGGATTAGAATTGCGATTTTAGTAGATAAAAAATGCAATTTTAAACTAAATTGTAAAAAATTAATTGTTTAGAAATTACGTTTTTAAACAATTGCGATCAAGTAAATTAGGCAGTCGCCTAAGGCTCACTTTAGTAAGGCTCCCAATTAATAATTGCTAATATATATATAAAAGAATATTTAAAGCTCTAATTATAGTAAAAAAAATTTAATTAAAGCCCACAATTATGCAATTATGATAAATAAGCAAATAGAGAAGGCATTGATATCATTTGATTATCTTAATTAAAATATTAATTCTCCGACGTCATTCTTAAAACAATGCTTTAAAAAATCGATGGCATTAATTTATAAGGAAATCGAACCATATATATTAAAGTCGTTCTTTGAATATTGGATTAGAACACTTATTCACGTCAGCCCAGGCTGATTCAACAGTGAATCAGCCTGGGCATGTGAACAGTAACTTTAGTGGGTCCCATGATTAAAAAAATAAATTTTTTTTTTTTTTTTTTAAATTCTCATCCATACCCAGGCTGATTCACTGTTGAATCATCCTGGGCTGCTCTTTATCATTAGCGATTGGATTAAAATTAAAAAAAAAAAAGAAAAGAAAAAAGAAGCCATTCATTTCCTTTACACGTAGTTCAAAATGGAAAATGAAAATAAAAATAGAGAGTCAAACAACATGGATGAGAAATAAAAAATAAAAAATTGGTAGCATAATAGCTTTAAAAACTTATTCTTCAACATTCTATTCTTGAAACAAAGCTGAAAAAATCAATTACATTAAATAAATGAATCAAAAAATATCAAATTAATTATTGAATATTAGATTAAATGCTAAGAAGATGAGAAAAAACAATTTATATGCTTTACACGTTCAAAATGAAGAAAAAAAAAACCTTAATCAAACAACATTCATCTACTTTACACGTATTCAAAAATGGAAAAAAAATGCTAAGAAAATGAATGTTCTACCTTTTTTTTTTTTTTTTTTTTTTGTTAGAATGAATGTTCTACTCTTGAAACATGCAAAGAAATAAATTGAATTAAAAATTCATTAGAGTCCAACATTCCATTTGTGAAACAAAGCAAAGAAAGAGGATTTAGATTTTTTTTTACATTTTACACGTGGTTCAAAATAATTAAAAAAAATGCTAAGAAGATGGTAAGTCTCTAAATATTTTATTCATTTACAAATTACTATCTTAATCATTAATATTATTATTTATTAAATTAATATTTTAAAAATATTATTTCATTAATATTTTAATAAAAAAGGCCCCCTTGAACTTGCGTATCTGTAAACTGATTTCTTTATAAAATGAGCTCTCTTTAAATAGAAATATAAAGGTTTCAAAAGAAATCTAAATAAAAGATAATCCGAAATATTGCTAATCAATAATATTCTAACATAGATACTAAAATCTAATAAGTAACTAACTCCTAAAAAGGAAAAATACAAAACTTAAATCTTAAAGCATAAAAATAAACTAAGATAGAAAAATAAAATAAACGGTAAAATCTTTATCTAAAATAGAAAATCAATAAATAGATTTTTGTGTCAACTGAATATGGTTGATAATCAGTAGTGATCACGACAAAATATTTTTCTTCTACACTTTTATTGTCTGATCTGAACAAAAATCTTTTTAAACACTGCTTTCCCAATATATTATTGTTTTTTTTTTTATTTTAGAATTTACCGAAAAATAGGTAAATTCCGTCCTACATCAATAAATTATAAAACATAAATTAATTTCAGTTTTACGAAAAAGAAAATATACCAAAAAGTCTTTCTCTTCTTTGCTAGGCTCCGATTAACTGTCAAAATCAGGAAGATTGATTATGTGCATAGCATAATTAAATTAATCTTTTTTTTTTTTTGAAAAAAAAAAAAAGAGCATCTCTAGTTTTGTTGTTTAATGGTAGTAATCACTTCACGTCTGTTTGTTTCATTGCATCTGTTGTCTGTTAATTTGTAAAAGGGACGAAGGAATTGTGCCTTGTTTAGAACACGTGATATTACCTTCCTCTCAAACTTTTGTAGTTTCTAAAGAACTTAATTCCTTTTAAGAGCTTTTGTAGTTCTAAGAAACTCATAATAACTTTGCAGGCTGCTCTTACAATGATATGTAAGAAAATAATCTTTTTTCATTTACATAATACTCTACAGCTCTCCCTCTTTCTCTGCTTGGTTCTTCTTCTTCTTCTTCATTACAAGATGCAGACGTCAACTAAATTGTGTAAGTCTCTGTTTCCTGTTTCATGTTCATTGAAATTTTTATTCTTTCTTCACCAAAATAAATATGTTCTGAATTTTCCAGAGCATAAGGGTTCTTCATGTGATCATCAGTTGGAGTTCATTGATCTATCTAACAGAGAATAAACATGATGAAAATGTATTGCAAGTTGGGTAGAAAGAAAAAGGGTTCTATTGAATAAGTTATTTTAGCAAGAAAGTTGTCTTTTTTTTTTTTTTTCATCAGCGTTGTTAATGGCAGTATCGGCGGTGGGCTTCGGTGGTCGTAGTTGGGTCTCTGTTTGAAAGCTCTGTGCTTTTCTCCATGGTTGCTTTTGGCTTTGAAATTTTTTTGCTTTTTCTAATCTGACTTCTCTAGGGAGAAAAATTAGTCAGAGTGAGAGGCTATCAATTTGCTTGCCAAATTGTTAGTATTCGGATAATAAATGTGAGTGGCCTTTACGGAATCCACCCATCCGAGCATATTTCGGGCTGCTCGGGCAGTCTGCCATATAAGAGCTCGTTGTTGTCATGGCTGCAGCCACTTCAGGCCTTTGATTAGTTATATCAGCTCTCAGTTTGCTTACAGGTTTTTTTAATGTGCCATTCAATGTTCTACATTGTATACATACACGGTATTACGGTATAGGAACTAGAGAAGATAGGATAGAATGGATTAGAATTTTTTAGGTTCCAATATTTCACCATATAGTTTTCTTAAACGTTAATAATTGTTTTCAAATAAAATGTAAGGATTTTACCAGTATTGTCAACTTAGTTTTACTATTTCAGTATTTTCTGCTACCCTAATGTACTTTGAAGTGATAAATGTTAATATGGTAACCATTAATTTGAAAACAATTATTGGCAATTTGAGGAAATTTACATGGTAGGATACTATAGGAATTCTAGAAGTTTTTAGTCCTGATAAGATCTTTAATTTGAAGACAATTATTGGAATTTGAGGAAAGTTACATGGTAGATTACTTCTAGGAATTCCATAAGTTTTTAAGAATGCATTTGAGATTGGCAATTTCGTAGGCAAAAGTGTAATTTTAAACCGGGATCAGAAAAAATAGATTGTTTGGGATTGTGTTTTATAAAAATTGTTATTTGAAAACACAGGCTAAATTCTGCGTTTTACCGAACCTTAACTGTATTTTTAAAAATTACATTTTCAAATCATACATTTTAAAATTTCACTTTTGGAAATCGTAATCCAAACGACCCTTATTATGATATAGCTATCTTTGAATTATTAGAGAAGAAATTAAACTTCTTGAATTTCAGTACATGAGCGACATTGGAAGATTTTAAATATTGGGACACAATCGAACCTAGGATTAATTTCAGAGACAAACAGTGTATTTTCAATGTTAAGAATTCAATAACATTAAATAAACACCTCAACCTACCTACCACTTTTCAGGTGGTCTCTCTTTCAGGAACCCTTTTTTTTTTTTTTTAATTTCTATTTGGATTAAGATCCTCCAAAAATTCTTCAGTAAAACTTGAATGCATTGATATTGACTGCTATGCATGCTCACAATTTTTAAAATGATCATTTATTGAAACCCTGAAAATTCTCTAAGATACAGGAAAATTCAAAGGTAAATATGACAGTTGTTACTGTTCTAAAGGTATAATATGTTAAAGAGAACCAGTCTACCTGAGTCCGTATTATTTCTATTGCTTCATGTTGCGTCCCCTTCAGGCTAATTATTTATTTCCTCTTGCTTGCAGATACCTCTAATGGTTGAGCCTAGGGGGCAGAGATCATTTATATGGTTCCTTTCTACTCTCTTTTTGCTAGCTGCAGCTTTCTTTATAGTCACAGATTATAAAGAGGGTAAAATATACTTTCAGCTCCATCATTTACACAGAGACAATTTTAACTTTCTCTGTGTGTTTATTTAGTTTGCTTTTATAGGGAGCATTATTTTATTACCTACACTTACAAATAACTTGACATATGTTCATTTTTTGTCTTCTTTGAAAATGCTATACTAATACACTTTTTGGAAAATTGAATGCACATGCTCTAAATGAAGCACATTGCCCTAATAAATAACATGGCAAATCTAAAGATTAATTGGCTATCTTGGCACAGAGGTATTTTTCTTGGGGATTAGTTGATGATTTGCAGAATGCAAGATCTAAGATGTGTCAGGTATGTTGCTACCACTCAGAGGCCATATAGATGCATAATTTGTTCCTGCTCTTGTATGGTGGTATCTTTTATTTTTATTTTATTTTATTTATTTTGTATGTAATGATTAGCTTTTATACTCTTCTTGATAATTCTGTTTGTATTTAGGGAGTCGGTGCATGCCCCCAAGGAGTGAATCACTACCTAACGGAATTGTCTCCAAAACTTCTGACTGGAAAATGCGACCATTATCGGGGCCCGTGGAAAAAAGGTTTGCAACTTATAGGAGAAAATTTCTGTGGAAGTTTGGAAAATTTCATTTTACTAGGAGGACCATGCAGTTTTTTTACCGTGCTTGTTCAGCCACTGCTGATTTACTGCAATTATTGGGTTTATCTCATTTTTAGTTTCTATCAAGTATGACTACTATCACTTACTAGTTTATCTCGGTGTTGTGAGTACACTTGTGAGTATTGTGTTCCACTTTAAAAAATCCATAAAGGAAAGAGTAATTAACTGGACCCAAGCTCATTAGCTTAGGCTTTTGGGCTAGAGTGATGTCCAAGTACGTTTTAATATTTACTCTTTGGTAAAAATCTTAAACCATTTGTCTCCCTAACAATTGGTATCAAGCATAATTGTTTTCTAGGGATGGTGGTCTGGACACAGGTTTGGAGTTTCATTTTATGGCTCCTTTGCGCAATTCTTGTACATGTGACACTCTTAAAAATGTAAAAAAGACTCACAGGCGATGGAGAGTTGGACCAATGTGAGAAGACTCAGAAGCGAGGAGGAGATTGTTGTGGAGTACACAGCATTCTTTGAGGTTTATAGTTGTAACGACCCGCCTACCTAACGGACACATAATTGTCCATTTTTGCTCCCTGAACAGACTATAAGAGTCACCATCTTGGCACTATTCTCGATAAGCACGAATACCTGTGAAGTAATAGGTTTATGGCCATCTCGGCTTTAAATGCACTATGTCAAGAAGGTACGATATAACATATAAGCACATCTCTATCCCCTAACCTAGGTGATGTGGGACGCTACAATCCCCCTCTTGGGGACTAGCGTCCTCGTTGGCGATCTCATGGGCTTGTGCATACTCTCCCCATCTCAGGTAAAGCAATGGCTCTGATAACATATGCAATGACCTGCCCCACCCAACGACACAATATTGTCCGCTTTTGGAGCCCTTGAACCAGATTTTCCAGGAAGTCACCCATCTTGGTACTACTCTCGTATAAGCACGCTTAACTGCAAAGTTCTGATATGTTTATGGCCACCACAGTTTTAAAATGCGTTGTGTCAAGAAGGATGCGATATACATATAAGCACCTCCCTACTATACCCAAGCGATATGGGACGCACATAGTGTTTCTCTCTTCAATGCCCCCATTAATCAGGAGGCGAGCAGTCCTTTTTATTCAATTTATAATTTAGAAGGAAGTTTCTGTTTTGTCTTTTATTAGAGTGGTGTAGTACTGTTCAAGTCATCAAAGACTTAATCCCAACATGGTGTTCAAGGGATTTACTTTTAGATACCCATGATTGTTGTAATCCTTAATTTCAGACATAATTCGTGTATAATTATGTCTAGTTGTCCATTTTCAGATAGTCGTATCACTAAGCTTGAATTCTTGAGAAAAATTCAAAATTTTCAGGACATGGTTTGGGTTAGAGTTGATTGGACTTATTATTCATGTTATGCTACGAAGCTGATTGTACTGTGAATTTGAACTGTTCTTGGAGTCCTGTATTGCTAAGCTTCATAAGAAAATTATTTCTCTGTTTTGATTTGATACCTCACACAAGAACCATGGCCAATCGTTCAGTCTTCTGCTAATACAAACATGATTCAGCCTGGTTTGTTTTTACTTATTTGTAATATTAACGTCATCCAACTGGAGTTCGTTGAATAAGGATAAGTAGAATTCCACTGTGGAAAATGCAGTTTCTCCTTTCTCACTGATTACCCTGATTCTTTCAATTTATATTCTAATGCTGCTTCTGTCCAGAACTCGAAGTTCATTCACAAACTATTGGCCTTGCAGCTGGCATAAGCAAAAAGAAAGTGTGAATAAAAATTGTGAAGAAGGTGAAAAGCTAAATGTCATGCCCTCCTTACATTCATTGTCTTTGATTTCGTTGGATTTGATTTCTCCTTTTACTTAAAATTACAGTTCTGTCAAGTGATTTTGTTGTGATGCTTTTCCATTATGATGGCATTGTGGATGATTGGGGAGAATTTAGACTGGAGCGACCAGGCCATACATGTTTTGCTATTAATCAAACTAAGTGGTTAATGGTTAATTAGCTAAAATTCAAAAAAGGAAAAGAAATTATGCTTGTTCATATATGTCTTGTCCATTCTCACTAACTGGTATAGCCATAATTGTTTTCATGATAAGGTGGTTCGCGCCAAGCGTTTTTTACATCCTGACATTGTGTCTGAGTATGCCTACATCTTCCTCTGGGATGAAGATATTGGAGTTGAAAATTTTGATGTTGGAAGGTAAATTATGAGTATCCATATGTGGGTTTTATATGACTATGATGTGTTTGTGTCTGTACATATGCATGTATGAACATGAGTACATAAACGCATCCATAAACCTTTTTTTTTTTTCCTCCCTTTTTTTCTTCCAATTTAGGCTTTATAGATTGGTAACTATTGGAATCCAGCCAGTATTATATTTTGCATCCATGACAAATGGAGGAGGCATGTAAGTCGACTGTTGGATAGGCTAAATATGGATCTATCATGAGACATGTAATCTGATGATAGATGGATAGGCAAAATATAGGCACCCCAAATGGGTGGCCTTTCTTTTGGTTGGGGGGAGCAGGAAGAGGGTACTTGGTAATGGTTAGTTCAATTGCTATTGTAATTTTAATTTTCATCGCTATGGTATTAGTATGCATGGCTGGATTGTAGATACACAAAACGTGATGGTTACACTTGCAAAGAAAAGGTTGCAAAAGAAGTTATGGATTGGTGTAACACTATGAACTTTTCCAGTAAACATTTGAAGATTGAGTTTCTGTTCTGTAACTTCTTCCATGCAGATATCTTACAATTATTAAAGAAGAAGGGCTTCAGATATCACAGCCAGGACTTGACCCTAATGTATCTGAGCTTCATTATCTTCTCACAGTAAGAGATAGCAGATCAAAAGTACACAGGTTCTCTATCATTTCCTAGAAATAATGTTTCAGAATGAGGAAATCTATAGTTTGAGCCAAATTTATCTGGAGTCCGATGGCAATATCCTTACGAATTCTTATATGTAGCTGTTGTGATATGTTTTTTCATTTGTTTACCTTCAGTAGCATGTCATGAGCAATCAGGCTTTGATTGAATTGAATTTCTTAGTACAATTTCTTCTAATTTGAGGTCTATGTTGTGGTTGCTATTGCATTGGTTAACAGGAGGTGCGATGAAAACAGAACAGAGCCTCCATTCGCAGGGTAAAAAATTTGCATGCAGATCCTTTTCAGTTTCATAGTTTGCACACACAGAAAAATATGTATCCATATACCTAGAAATGCATACAAACATAGATGTATTTATTTACATATGTATGCATTTTGCTCTCAATTTTTCGTGATGAAACTGCAGCATCTTTAGTTATTAATATGTGTGACAGGTGGGTGGAATTGATGGTTCCTGTTTTCTCAAGAGCATCCTGGAGTTGTGCATGGCATATGATTCAGGTAGGGCATCTTTACACAAATTTTTCAGACGCCATTATAAAGCTAAATGGGTGGTGGATTTTGATAACTAGACATTGAGATGCAAAAGAAAAGAAAAGGAAAAAAAAAAACCTGTTTATCCGCTCTTCAGAGCTTGAACAGTTGGTTAGAAGATTAAGTATTCCTTTCTTATTAGTTTGGCTGACCAATGTAGTCTGAATTCCAACCATCAATAATCCAGTTTTGGTCTAATGAATAAAAGTACAATTAATGCTGTTAATAGCTTCTCTAAGATGGATAAAGCTAGGGCTTCACAAAGCTTTTCCAACTAGTCCTTTCTTTTATTAGTTTGGCTGACCGATGTAGTCTGAATTCCAGCCATCAATAATCCAATTTTGATCTAATGAACAAAAGTACAATGATATTAATAGATTCTTTAAGATGGATAAATTTAGGGCTTCACAAAGCTTTGCCACTAATTAACCCCTTTCCACTCTTCTTTTTCCTCCCTAATGTTTTGACAGAATGACTTAATTCATGCATGGGGCTTGGATTTTCAGCTCGGTTACTGTGTACAGGCAATTTCCACATCCTCTAACTGTGTACCTATTTTTCAATTTATGGATATCCATGAAGATATGTCTTATGTGCAAAGCATTCTTTAACAGGGTGATCGGGCTAAAAATATTGGAATTGTTGATTCCGAATACGTTGTCCATTATGGTCTTCCAACACTGGGTTCGTCGGTGCCGAACAAGGTCAGAAATTTTTTTATTACTAAATTTAGCTAAGCCCTAATCCGACTAGTTGGGATTGGCTGCAAGAATGTTTCCAGGCATTTAAACTATCTACAGGCATATTTCTTTTACATCTTTAATGATCATGTTGTTCCTCACAACTTCCACCAGTGTGATTTTTGTCTTCCTTTATTCCCTTTCAATCCAGCTTGAATCAACTCACTCTTCTGCTCTGGTGTTTCCATAGCAGTAACTTTATTTTATATCATACTTTGAAATATCTCATAAATTTTATCATTTAGCTTGAAGCACTCATATTGTTAGCTACTTTAGCTTGTATTTCTATCTGTCACTAATTTTGTAATGATCATCATCAATGCAGAAAGTTGCTGAAACACCTAATCAAGCTCCCCAAGATATGAGCTCGAGTTCAGGACCACTGGTACTTAAATCAAAATCCAATATGCACTACTAATCACATTCTATAGTTTTCTGGACTTCTATTCATAAGCAGCTTTGAATTTGTAGGCAGCATCACAGTCGAATCAATCTGATGGTAGAGCTGGGGTAAGCCTTTCAATAAATCTTCTATTCACAAAACCTCCTCACTTAATCTTCCCAATTAATTTTTTTTTTTCACACTCAATTGAATGTGTATACTGTGCATTATTAGTTGT
>FXXK01001668.1:0-12587 GCA_900184695.1 Betula pendula | reverse complement strand
GCCCAAATCTCTTAACTCATTCACTCTTTTGTAGTTTGTTCTTGGTTCTTATTATATTGGGTATTCTTTGTTTTGTTATTGTTGTATTATACATGGAGCTTCAGCTGGGTTTCTCTCTTCCAAGCAATCCTACCAAGGGGTTCAATTTAAATTAATTACTATGGTTACGAGCCTAAGGAGGTAATGGTCTCAAGCCTGTCGTTCAATGGCCCATGCTATGCGTCTAGCTAGTAGCTAGCTACCAAGATATCAATGACCTCAACAACAACAAAAAAAAAAAACGTAGTTTTGTACGAGCCTTTGAGAATAGCAGAGATAGGGCCGTGCCTTGGAGTCTCAGACACTTCCTTTGCTGCTTTGTTAAGACTAGACTCAGAGAAAGAAAGAGAGGCTTATGGGTTGGCTCTGTGTTAAGGAAAGAGAAAGGAGATGAACAGAGGAGGAAGAGAGAGACTTTTGGACTTTCTCAAAGACAAAAAAGTTTTAGTCTAGAAGAGAAAGGATTTAACAGTGAAGGATTCTGTTAATTATATTAAAAAACATGTAAGAGACACATATTGTAAAGATAAATGGCAGTTTATTAGACTGGTTGAAGGAAATTTCCACCAACCCAAGTTAGAAGAAATTTCTATCCATACCAATGTATTTGGTATAAAATATATTTAATGCTTAGAGGGTCTTGGTTTTGATCTCTACTATGGAGTGAGTAGGAAAAGAACCAAAGAGAAAGAATCCTGGCCTATTAATTTAGAATTTATTTTCTATGTGAATTTCAATGTTGAGAAGAGTTAGAGAGCTTTTTTCTTTCCTTTAATAGGCTCCACTAATGTTTGTCTTCAGCCCAATGAATCATTTTGTTCTAAATACAAATATTGATATTTTTTCTTTGATTAATGTTTTTTTTTTTTTGCAGTGGCTATTTATTGATCAAGCTTTTGCTGATTGGAAACTTTGGAGTTTTTTTTTTCCTTCTTTGAATAATATATATGTCAAATCATCATGTTTTCTTTTGATATGTCTACGTACCACCCTATGCATATTCTAATTCATCGTGCTTAATTACTTTTTTTTTTCTTTAATTATTTGCTTTTGTTGTGTGTGGAATTTTATCCATTGCTTTGTTACATAGAAAATAATAAAGTTTTGAGACCTTATATCAAGTTGCAAGAGGATCTTAAATTAGTGATCCTATGACATTTGACAAACTTTTGAAAGAATTTTGTGAACCGAAACGATAGTTTACTATTATATATTATAATCATAGTAATATATAAAATATTTAATTATGATATAATAGATTTTTTAAATTAAATTATAATGAAAAAAGACGACTAGACTTTGCAAACATGCAAGCGTTTAATTTAGAGAAAAATATAAAATCAGTCCATGTGATTTTCGTGATTGACAATTAGCTCCCTGTGATATTAAATTGAACTCAGACATCTTTAAGGTATGCCAAAAAAATAATTTACTCCATGTAGTAAAATTTTGTCAAAATACTTGACGGATTTCGTTAGTGTGCCACATCAGCGCTAATAAAATGATAACACATGTCACTCTTAATAAAAACTTAAAAAATTAAGAAAATTAAAAACTAAAAAAAAAAAGAAGAAGAAGAAGGATAGAAGAAAGGAGGTGGCTCGCCAGCCACCTCTTGGCTGGGGTGGCCTGTGGGCTAGCCCCAGCCCATGGGAGTGGTGTGCGCCACCTCATTTCTTTTTTGATAAAAAAAATTAGAAAAATTGATTTTTTGGAGTTTTTAATTTCTTTAATTTTTTTATTTTTTTTTATGAAAAAAATACTATGACTGATTTACATTTTTCTCTTTAATTTATAGGTGACCCAAAAAAAAAAAGAGTCAAGTAAATAAGAAAGAGAAATGATATACTTACAGGCATAGATCCAGTTTTTCCAAAACACGAGCTTGTTCCCACTCGGGAATGCAGAAGACATTGAAGCCAATGCAGCCAAAGGGGAGGTATTATACAAGTTTGGAACAATAGCAGCACGTGGGCAACGCCGGAGCAAGTGCAGAGCAACATCTATTGTGTTGTACGGTAGAGACAAAAGGGAAATTACTCAATATTCAAAGCATCGGACAAAAGAAGAATAAATAGGTCCTTACCAAAATTATTGCGATATATGAACAGGGTAAGAGCCGTGGAAGCATGGATGTCCCTCATACGTGGATGCAAGCGACAGAGAGAGGAAGCCACTTCTATATTTCCAAACTCTAGAGCCTTTATAAGTGGAATACGATTCAAATTGTCTGGGATGTTAGCTACGATTCATTTAATCTGTATTAGCAATGCTCATACTATATGCCGTTTATTGCAGTTTAATATATATATATTTGTATTTTTTAGCTATCAATATATAGATATGAAACTTTAGTTTTGTGCATTTGATAAAAATAACACAACCCATTTCAAAAAATTATGATTATGTATTAACTGTATTTGCAGGTCGTTTATTTTTTCAATTTGTACTCTATTTATATGTTTCTTCTTTGTTAAAAATTACAACTTTAAAATTAAAATAATAAATTGTGTAAATTTTTAGTAGACTCATGGAAGACTATAGTTTTTTTATTTGATTGTTGAGCAGCAAAATGAATATAAACTTTTTCGAAACACCAAAACGATAATTAAACATTGAAGTTTGAGTGAAAGATTTTGTTTTAATTGTATTCATAAAATACTTCTTTTTATTTTAAAGTACTCATATGAGAACAAATATTTTAACATGTTTTAATTTAAATGGATTAAACTAAAATAAAAGGTCTTATGTTTTAATTCATTTGAATGTTTTATGTGTTTTTTTTTTTTTTTCATTTGTACAACTTACTCAGATTTTCATACATTTTTTGGAAGTGTTTTTTGTAATTTTGAAAGCAAAAGAAGGCAAAAATTTATGTATCTAAGATTCCTCCTAATTTTCTATTGATGGTTTAATAATAAGAATCTAAGTTTTAATTATTGCTTTTTTTTTTCTTTTTTTTTCATTTCATTTTAAACTACTCCTGTGGAAACAAAAATTTTAACATAATTTAATTTATATGGATTAAATGAAAAATCAAGTGTCTTATATTTTAATTCATTTGAATGTTTTGTGAGATTTTTTTTTTTCGTTTGTGAGACTTATCTGGATTTTCAATCTTTTTTTGAAAGTGTTTTTTCCTTTTTTGAAAACAAAAGGAGACAAAAATTAATTTGATTGTTATGGAGAAAAAGAACAAAAATGCTTTTGTACAATAATTAAGCATTAAACTTGATATAAAAAGATTTATTTGATTATTATGAAGAATCTCGCGCATAGCACGGATTATGAGCTAGTTTTTGTAAATATAGAACAGTTTGGCACTTTTAGGGGCTAATTTCCTCCTTTCTCTCTGACTCACAGCTAGAGGATATAAAGACCTTGCTTATAATTTTTTGATTATCCATTCAATAGAAGACTTCAACTTAAATGCAGGAACATAAGCAAATAACTATACATCAGTCTCCTCTTTTTAAAAAGAATTCATCCTCAAGTTAAGTTCTGTCTCCTTTGATAAAAAATATTCAAATATATCTATCACATTGAACTCTTAACTATGAAGTTCTGATAGATTGATGGCTATCACATCTTTAAAATACATTGTATCAAGAAAATGCATTGCCTCAAGACCTAACGTGGCCCAAGCTAATGCTTCCAGACTTGCTATTTACTAACATTGTTTGGGAAGTTCATGCGACAATTGAGATTAAATATGGGATCTCCTGCAACGGTCAGCATGTCAAATAAGGGCAGGAAGTGCCCTGCAGAAGCATTTGATCCATGCATGACTAACTAGAAAGAAATGATTGCACAATATTTTAAGGTGACATAAATTTGCGCGGTTGACAAGTGTTTTATGAGTATTTTATGTTTTAAATTGTTTGTTAATATTTTTATTTTGATAAAAAAAAAAATCTAAAAGAGAGAATTAGGAAAAATGTTTTATTAAACAAAATCTTGAAAGAGACCCGTCACCTGTTCAACTGTAGCTCCACGTAACATAAAACAATCAAGAAAATTTTTTTTTTCTTAAAAAAAAAAAAGGGCGCATTCTTGACATTAAAGAAAGAAGACTTGAACGACCAAGAATGCTAGCAGGAATCTTCCCAACTAGTGCATAATCTATTATTTTTCAAAGACTTTTGGAATTTACACTTAGCCATCAATCTGGAACGAATTTTTCATTTTATCTGTGTGATTATTTGTTGTTCTGATAAAAAACCGGCCAATCTTTTAAAAGGGAAAAAAAAAAAAATAGACTTACTTGGCCATGGTTGGAATATTATCCATTCACCCTGAAGGAAAAAGTCGTCTTCTTCTTTAAAGGAGAAAAAGTGGTATTTATACTCCTTTCGATTTGTTCCTGTCAAAGATTCGGAGCTCCCTGAAGATGGTAGATGTTGGAAACCTTTTTCAATCAAGTGCCATACATCACAAGATGCAGATTGTTATCATTTGAGAGTATCAGTACTCATAATGCTCTCTTAAGAAAAAAAAAAAAAAAGGCAAAATGATTTGGCAATATGCGGGGATGGTGTCACCCGATCGAACTCGTACCCGAACCTAGAAATTCAATGAAGAGAATTCCAATGATTGGTTAAAATATGCTTTAGGTGCTCAGGGAAACTTCAATTCGATACCAAAATCTGTTGGAACTAATTAATTAACAGGAAGTAAAGTGGGTTTGCTATATATTTGTTAAAAAAATTAGAAAGAAAATTTCGTAGTTGGCATGGTTCTCTATTTTCTTGAGTCAAGATGTCTCTCAAACCGACATCTTCCCAAACTGACGTCGCTTGTAATTAAGTCCGACTGTGCAATACTGGTTGGCAATGCCTCAGAATTACTTTGTCGTTATTTAGAGCAACTTGCTCATAATTGTTCAATACATTAAGACTTAAAGACCAACTTTCTCATAATTATTCAATACATTAAGACTTAAAGACCAACTTTCTCATAATTATTCAATACATTAAGACTTAAAGACCAACTTTAGAGAAGACTAGAGTGGCCTTCGTTGAAGCATGCAACACATGCCACCGATGACTTTAGTGGAACCAAGGTACGATGTAGCAAATTAATAGTATTTTTTGGGAATGCTGAAAACATTAAAAGATGTTTTAATGATACACAAGTTAGTTTTCGTGTCTCGTACCAACCTTTTTCTTTTTTAATCATAATTTTATAACAACCAATCAAATTAAGAAACTACACACTAGCAGCCAATTAAGCAGTTGGCACACAAAGCCATGAGGCTGCAAATGCAATAGCAAAGATATTAAGAGCCACAGGCCCACAAGACTACTTCTGGCAAACATGTAACGTACACCTTGTTTCATATTAGAAAGACGAAGAGTAGCCTACGTAAAAGTGTTAGTTTATAAAAATAATTATGAGTGTTAAGGACTTGTTTGAAAAGATAAATTTTTTTTATCTAACTCAATTCTTCTAAAAAATCAAATTTCTTACCCACCTCAAATTTATTCAATCCAACTTAAAAAATAATATAAAAAATTCTATAAAAATTCAACAAAAAATATTGTGAGATATATATACCCCAATTAGAGCACAAAACAATATTGTCACTACTAGCTAGAAATTTCCCTTTACTCACAATCCGAGGAGCTCACAATTGTTAAATACATTAAAGACATGTTTGGTACGTGGAATAGCTATTTCATGGAATAGTCTTTATTAAGAATGGAAGGAATATTGTTAATTCATTACATTCATTTCATTCTTAATAAAGACTATTTCATAAAATAGTCATTCCGCATACCAAACATAACCTAACACTTAAGAGCAAGTTGCTCATAATTATAACATCCTTCGAACGTCCGGCCTTCGTGGAATTGAGCAACACATGCCATCGGAAACAGCTACTAAAATTATTCTTTAGATAAGAATTGAGCGGAACGAAGCCAAGTTGTAGCAAATTAATTTTGCTTTGGCATTATTAGGAGCAACTTACTCATAATTATTCATCAGATTAAGAAAATAGCTAGACTAAACGTTTGCTTTCTCTCTGATTCTTTATATATATTATACTTCCAACGTCCGGACTTCGTGGAAGCAACACATGCATATGCCACCGAAAACAGCTACTAAATTTTTACTTTAGAGAAGATTTGACCTGAACCAAGGTGGCTGTTGTAGCAAAAATTAAGATTATTACACGTATGATGTAGTGCAAGAAATCTTTTATTATTTCGCCCAATCATATCTGATATATAATCTAGCTCGTAACCTATGCTATATATGCATGGAATTTTTTATTATAATTTAATTTTGAAACTTAATATAAGAATCTTATTTTAGTTTAATCTATATAAATTAAAACATCTTAAAATATCCTCATATGTATAGTTTAAAATGAAAAAAAAAAATGTCAAGAAAAAAAAATTAGCAAGAAATTAATAGGAATTTCTAATATTGAATTAAAACATAAAACCCTTTATTTTAGTATGGACTCTCTAATTTATATGGATTAAACTAAAATTAAGGGTCTTATGTTTTAATTCATTTAAGAGAGCCCCTACTAGCAATGAGGATGGGTTGTAAACCTTACTTTTGCAGCTTACAATAAAAGGTTGACACATCATCTACACAGACCAAATACAATAGATGTAGATATGGTGGGTCTCTTCAAATTGTGTTTTTGTCGATAAATTTTCTTTTGTTCATAGGTATATTTGATGTTTCTAACGAACGTGTTAACTTCTTATTGGATGCTGTAAAATATAGGTTTTACACCACATCCTGACTGAAGATTTTTTTCCATAAATTAAAAGTTGTTAAAATCTTTGTTCCATAGTGATAGTTTAAAATGAAATAAGCATAAAGAAAACAAAAATAGCAAAAAGAAAACCTAGATCCTAATTATCAAAGTATTAATTAGAAAATTAATAGGAATCTGTAATATTAGTGAGGTGATACCTATTATATTTCAATACAAATAAAGCTTATATAATTCTACATTCTAAAAACAAATACAGAGCAATATAAACCAAATATTTTTCTTATATGAATACAAAATAAAACAAAATGTGTCATTCAACATTTAACTCAATCAAATAATTACCACTTTAGTGTTTCAAAAGAGTTTTTGTTCATAACTATAATATCCTTCAGAGTTTGGATGTCCAGCTTTCGTTGAAGCATGCAACACATGCCACCAACAACAGTCAGTAGCTACTAATATTTTACATTAGAGAAGACTTGAGCGGAACCGGAAATGGATCATCTCCATTTTAAATGAAATAGAGAGTATTCAGTTAGTGTAAACTTAAGGGTAGAGTTGTTCAAACATGAATATTCTTTATTTCAAATGATAAATTTACCCCTAATTTTGCACTAACTGAATACTCTCTATTTCACATTTCAAATGAAATGGAGAGGATCCTAGTCCAGTGAAACCAAGGTACGCTAAAGAGAATTAATATTATTTTTTGGGAATGCTGAAAAACATTAAAAGATGTTTTAATGATACACAATTTAGTTTTCATTTCTCGTGCCTACTTTTTTCCTTTATTATTTTTTTAATGAAAATTTTATAAGAACCAACCAAAGAAACTACACAAACTAGGAGAAAAGCAGTTACTATATAAACACTTTTCCCCCTCTCCTTTTTGTTTTTTTCTTCCTAAAATTTAACTTTACTTATAATATTCTATCAATCACTTTTTTAACAATTTTTTTTACTTTTTAAATCACATCACTCACTTTTTATTACTATTCAAATAAAAAACTTATTAAAAAATAAAATTTTTACTTTTTCATACAAAACATTCACAACATTCTTTTTACTTTATATTACATCACTCATTTATTATTATTATTCCAAAAAAAAAGAAAAAATCAACTAAACAACTCAAAAACAGCAGCATACAACCACAAAAAACAAAAACAAAAACAGCTTCATACAACCAAATCAGCAACTACAAAACAGCAGCAGTTCGAAGAGGTTCCACGTTCCAGCAGCACAATTGGACCCGCTGAAACCCAACACACATCACAACAGCCAACTCCAACAGCAACTATTGGAGTTGCTGTTTAGTATTATTGTCCAAGTTTAGTATTAAGGGCCTTATATTTTTTGGGCCTATATAAAATAGGCTAGGGGACCCTCGGGAGGGGGGGCCTCACTTACTTATTCTATTGAATCGACCTATCTTCTGTCCAATTCCGTAGAGATTCCATAAATTTTTTTTAACGAAATTGATATTAAATTACAATTAATATACCATTTTTAATAAAAAAAAAATTAATGGGTTGGCTCACAACCACCCGTAAGCCACTTATCTTGTTAGGGGTGGCTCCACCTGGGTANCACATGTTCAAGTCTGAAGCATAGTAATTAGCTAGGGGTGACCATGAGAATGACTATTCTAAAGCTAATTTATTTTACCTTTTTCTATTTCGAATAAAAGCTATTCATTTTTTTGAATGGAACAGTCATTCAGCATATCAAACGTAACCTAACGGATTATCACATTTTTTATTGTTTTTCTCCCTAAACTTCAAGGAGTCCCTAAAGTTTCTGCAATACATGTTTACATCCACAGATCAAATATGTATATATTTGATAACCCTGATAGAACACTTTATGAAGGAAAGAACACCAATGTGTATGGGTTTTGCACATCATGTTTTACCATAAAATTTGAGTGGGAGAAACTGACGGATAGAGAGAGCAAATTGGGGTTGTGATTTGGAGAGAGCAAGAAGACAGGGTTTCAAGTTATCTTTTTACTTCAGGTACATGTTAAATGTTGAAGATAAATGTAATTATTGAGAAGATCTAATTGCTTCTATTTCCTTTTGAAAATTGCTATTCTCTGTGGAGAATTCTTGAGATCCCATAATAAGTAGAGAAGGATTATCTGGCAAAAGAATTTGTGACGTCTGTTACATTAGAATGTCTTTCCAAACTTGACATTTGATTCAAGCTTGACAGAATCTGGAGTATCTAATGAATGTGAACAGCTTTTAACTATGAATCAACAGTAAAAGTTGGTATGTTAGAATTGAAAGACATATCTAAAATCATTTAATAATTTCTCAGTCTCATACAAAAGAGTTGATAAACTAATATCATATGCAAATATTTTATCATAGCCTACTTTTATAGAAATTTAGATTGAAAAAGATTGAATATGAAGTAAATAAATTTTTTTTATTTTCTCTAAATTAAAATATGAGAATGAAAAACAACCCGTGCATTGCACGGGTTACAAGCTAGTTTAATATAAACTATAAAACAGGATAAACATGGGAGGCCGGTAAAAAAAAAAAAGATTAAATATGTAAAAATTTGTATCTAATCATTTTTTTTTTTCCTATTACATTTGGATATTGTAAATTGTCAACTATGTTAACTGTTCCATATCCTTAATTTCAATGATAAATATGATTGCCTTGTAACTTTTCTCCTTGCAAAGGCACATACTTGCACTCAATCTGTTACAGATGAGATTTGCAGGTAGAAGATTTTCAAATCGATTGGAAATATAAAGATAAGAGAAAATAATCAACGAAATCCTACATGACAAGCTAAAATGATCCAAAAAAAAAAAAAAACAAAAGATTAATCAATTACGAGAGCATCAGACCAATATGCGTATATCACTTCACAAGCTGAATGATCCACAAATTGTTCAATTCTAAACTCATATTGTCTGTAGTAACCCAATTATCAAGATAAAATTACTTTAAACAAATGTTTCATTTTCCCTATCGAAGATACCTGGGCCATAGTGTGGACCTCTGAACATGTCAAAAAGAATCTAAAATTGCATAAAAGCGAATAGTTTGACTTGTAGAAATAGCAAGGAAAATGACAGGAATGGTGATCCATAATTTTCCGGTACATAATGAAAAGACGAACACAAAAGGTGATAATCATAATTGCAATAGAGAAGAAAAGAGTAGAAAGTCCTGTTATCATCTTTGTAGGCAAAGGATTGGAAAAATCTTAGTTTGCATAACGTGAATGTAAGGTTCGCCAGAAAAATCATACGAAGATGAAAAAGTAAAAGCCGATAAATGCATCAAAGAGATAAAGACCAGAAATAACAGGGTTATGTGAGAACATTGGGAATCCTGTAGTTTGATCGTTATCACCTGGAACAGTGAATGTTGCGGTGAATATAATGGGTAAATAAATGAGAGCTCCCTAAAACATGTAGCACTACCAATAGAGATCAAGACCAAGACCTAGCCGCTCCAGAGAGAGAAACAAAAAAAAAAAAGCGATGGCCGGAAGAGGAAGGATCTCTTCACTATTTCCTCCTCCCCCTCGTCTTCCTCACGTGATGAGCAAAGCAAGTTTTGCCGACGTCTTCTCCACCATCAATCCGGATTCTACCTTCTCCGCCATCCATGGCCCTGGATCTGCCATTTGAAAGTTTTGGTTTTGGTTTCTCAAAATCAAATCTGAAACTTTTAGAGAGCTTCCCCTCTCTTGCGCCCCTCCACCGTGTTCTGGGGCTCCTACGCTTCTTTCTCCCACACTGGCCAGCCTCCCCCCGCTTCTAGTCGGTGGATCTGCTTGGTGGTGCTTGCTTTTGTTTGTTTTAATTTTATTTCTATTACTGTTTATCTCTGCCCTTTAGGTTGAGGGAGGTAATTTTCCCTAACTTTCGGGTTGAGGGAGTTTTAATAATGTTGGTGTGAATTGGACTTCTTATATCTTCGAATTTGTCTGCTTATTGCAGATCTGATCTATAACTGGAGTTGTACATAGGTGTGTGGAAGATTATGTCATAGGTATTTGCTTGTCTTTGTCTATGACTTGTAAGTTCATAGCCTTAGGTTATGGTTATTGAAACTTGTGGCTTATTGCCTTAACTTTCGATTGTAAGAGCTTTTGCTCAAGAATTGTTATCAATGAAAAAATAAAAATTCACATTAAAAAAAATAAAAATAATGAGAGCTCCTACCACTGTACAAGAAGTTGTGGTGTCCTCATCCATTTCTCTCCTTCCTTCACCATGTTTTTGTGATTATGGGTAAAAAATTCCCTCCCCGTCATTTTTGTATTATTTTGAATATCGTTAATCTAAGGTAGGCAAATTCTCTCCACCTCCTGCATTTATTGACTAAAATCTTATAATTAGAAATTCAAGCAATAGATAGACGAATGAATTCATGCTTCCTTTTATGGCATCTCTTGCGATCCATTAAATTTCTTATTTGTAAATACTTAATGACCTTAAAGAAATGAATTTTGGATTTTTACAACTATGAATTATAAAACCTTGTTGAAATCATATATGACTGAAAATTCTTGTTTTACAAATATGCAAAAGGAAAATAGCAATTTAGTTTATGGCAGCAACACTCAACTTCATTCTAGTTTTATGATGAATGTGGTTGAGTTTTCACTCTCTAATTGAATTAGGTAGTACGTTGAACTTCCTCAAGTTAATTCAAGGCCTTTTATTATGTTACAAGGTACCCACCAAATTCTTCATTATCTTTGTGAAAGTCTAGTCTTCAAATGGAGAACTAACATAATGACGAAACGAATTTTCTTCCCTTAAACCGAAATCATAAGCTACCCTCAAGAGGGTAATTTGTCACCCGACCCCTTGATAAGGGGAATGTACTCTGTTATAGGCTTCGATCCATTAAAGAGACATTGAAAAGGGATGAGAGAATTTTAACAGGGGAGTAATTTCATTTGATTTAAAAAACTTAAAAATCACTTATAAGTGTACAGCACATTAAGAAAACATATAGGCTAAGAGATATGACCTTAAACCATTGAAGTCGGCTTTCCATCTTTAAAGGCTTTTACTCAATCGCGATACGGTTTGTGGAATGTTCTAACATCCCTGCCATGTGCAAGAGAGTTGCAACGTGAATTTATCCCAGCAACTTGTAAATGGAATTTTTTGGCATCTAAGCCCCACTACCCAAAAAAAAAAAAAAAAACTCCCCTTTTAAACCCTGGTTTGTTTATTTTTTTATTTTTTATTAATTATATTACTTGATTTTCATTATTATAATATTATGATTATTTATTTTTAATGCCATCGCTTTTTAAAAGCGATGTAATAATTCTATATTTTCACATTTGCTTTAACAAAGTGTGTAAAAAATTACCACGCTTTTACCCAAAAACGCGGCTAAATTTTTTTTTTTTGGAAAAAAGCGTCAGTAAATTATTTATTTATTTAATTTAATTTAATTTATTTTTTTATCAACGCTTTACCCAAAGCATGATAAATTTTGTGCAGTCGCTTTTCAAAGTGCGGTAAATTTTTCCATCACTTTTTGAAAAAAGCGTTTTTTTAAAAAAAAAAAAAAAAAAAAAAATAAAAAAAAAAAAAAAGACCCATCATTTGGGAAAAAAGCGATGACATTTTAGATCCTTGTCAAAAAAGCGTGTTACCATTTTTGAGTTTTTTATTTTCGAAACCCGCGCCAAGAGTTTCTCTTCCCCGCACCCCAACATCTCGAGTCTCTCGCCTCGCCTCTCCCAAAAATTCTCTCTGTTGCTCTCTCTCCCCACGAACAAGGTTGTTTCTCCTCTCTCATCGACA
>FXXK01001667.1:37216-69915 GCA_900184695.1 Betula pendula | reverse complement strand
TCTCTAATAACAAATGACATATATATCACATGCTCTGTTAATTTTATTAAAAATGTATATGAGTACATGTTCTAAAGACATATGCTTGGTTTTTTTTTTTTTTCTATTCAACAAAGGCAGGCAGGGGAGCCTGCCCACTGGGAGCCACATAGGAGGGGCATAGATGGTGGAAACAACAGACGCTTCCTTAAGTTCGATTGAGCCATAACTCGACTAAGGTCCATCAGGGCATCAATAAGACCCAAGGTGACTAATACATTTTGGGAGTTGAACTCTCATCCTACTACATATCCAATCACTTTAAAGATTTCCTTGAAATTACTGAACCACAACCGCAATCTATCACTGATGGTTGAGACATATGCCAATTTATTAGTTTAATTTTTTAAGAATTTCTTCAAATCCAAATTTAGGCAAAAACTTTGTCAATCAATACCTACCCAAGAAGTTTTGAGATGAACAAAAGTTTGGCTCTAGTTGTGCAAGGACATGCGACAAAGTAGACCAATCTGCTACAAGTTGTAATCACGCTAAGAAACGAAAGCAACTTTTCTCCTAACAAGCCTGCGCGCATTTACGTTGTACAGAATATCTATAGTAGTAGCACGGATTCGTTGAACAATGGAAGAGCATACATCGGCTTATGTACATTTTTATTTAAAATAACTAATCAAAAGTTTTTTTTTTTATTTTAGCTATTAACTTTTTAAATGTATTCCACATTTGATTATTTATTATTTCTCTATACCATTTAAATATTTTTTTCTTTACTCTTTTATAAGGATCATATTTTTTTAACGGTCGTAATTGCTAGCAATCACATTTTTCAACAGTCAGTTGCACTCCCAAATCCTCTCTAATTTTCATCCGCCTAAACCCAAATTACAAAATGCTCAAACTTGCTTAAGCATATTCATATATACTACACCTAAAAGCACAAACTCTAGCATCAAGCTCAAATTGAATAACTAGAGAACATTCTTGGTAATTTAATAGATTGAATTTTAGATAAAGATATTATTGCATGAGACTTGGAATCAACAAAAATCTCAGACATCATCCAATTCATCCCCGCCTTAAGATCGGAAAAGCCAAGCGCGAGGGAAAACGATCATCTACTTTCAAATTAATTAATGAAGAGCACGCATCAATTTTATAGTTACAATTTAAAGTTGGTGTATCTAACGTGTACATGATTCTACATTATTTAAAATTTAAAAAGACATGCTAAATGCATTAACTTCATATACACAGTTAGATGCACCAACTTAAAATTTTGGCCATAAAAAATGAATGCTATCAAGTTCGTTTTAAAATGGGGAGAATCCTATCCTACATTTGAGACAACGTTTGTAGTTTTAAAAGTTCGACAATGGCGTCCGGTGTGGGGTGACCATTTCTGTGGGAGGATAGGGCTGGGCAAATATTAATGAGCCGCCAACCTCCACCTCCCAACTACCCCACTTTGATTTTGGTATATGTTCGTCACAAGAAAACACTTATAATGAAACATACTGGATGTCCTTCATTTGCAATCCTAAGGTTTAGATAAATTTGGTTATTCAAGTTTATAGAGATATTGAATGTAAAACTAGATGCAGGTTTCCACGGGAGTTGAATATTTTCTTGGCCTCCGACAAGTTGAAGAGAAGTATCTCAAATACCTCCAGCCCAAAAGTATTCTATTGGGTTTACCATTAATGTTGTCTGCAAGTTGAGAGAGAGAGGAGAGAGACGGGGGAGAGAGAGAGAGTTTGAAAGCAATTAGGCCAAAACCATGATAGTCGGTTTCACCATTAATGTTGTCTGCAAGTTGAGAAAGAGAGAGATTTTGAAAGCAATTAGGCCAAAACCATGATAATTGGTTTCACCATAATTGTCTGCAAGTTGAGAAAGGGAGAGAGAGAGGGGGGTGAGACCGTGAGAGGTGAAGGAAAAAGACGGTGTGTGCCCATCCAGCTATACCATGAAGAGAAAAGACGAAAGTGCCCCAATTTGTTGATGGATTGAACCAGTAGAGAATATTCTGGAACTCACTTGAAACAGTTGACTATGCACTAAAACCGGACTAAACCGGATAGAACCAGTCTAAAAAAGGGGGAGAACGGACTAAAACTGCATCTGGAGATGGGCGGTTTCAATGAACCGGTTCTGGCCGGACGGACACTCGTGCACCTCATGTGGTGCGTGGATTCCACGTGCTGGAACCTTCCAGAGTGTGAACGCGTGTGGCGCATGAACCAGAGGCGCAGTGGTACTGACTGACGCGTGTACATGTGTGGAAGAGTGGTGCAGCGCGTGGAAACGCTGGTAGCTTTTCGGGAGGCGCGTTAAGCACCATAATGGGCAAAAAATTACCCAGATCCACCGATCCGGGGCTGAAGAACCAGTTGTGGTGGTTGTTTGGCCAAAAAAGTAACGGTGGCAACGCGTATGGCGCATGAAGGAGGTGGCAGGATCTGGTGGCGGAGCGTGACCGTGGCGTTTTGGCTGATTTTGGCGGATTTGGAGCCGTTGGCGGCAAATCTATTGAATGGTACGAAGATCAAGGAGAGTTGCTGAGTGTGGAGGCGTGTGGTTGAGCGGACAGAAACTTCCGGCAGCGCATGGAGGCGCGTGATGGTTCCGATGGTGGCGAAACTTGTATAGATTGACAAATCTGAGCCTCAAAAGCTTGATTCTGGGATTTGTTTGCCAGAAAGTGCTACGATAAAGGCGGGAAAGCAGCTGGTAGTGTAGGCGAAGAGTGTGAGGACGTTCGAAATGGTGAAATCATTAGAGGGAACGCTAGAAAACGTCAAGAACATTTATTGAAGGCCATAAGAAAGTGGCTCTGATACCTTGTTGAAATATGTGCGGAATAATAAAATACTAGAATAATAGTGGAAGTAAGAGAGAGAAAAAGACACAAGGAATTAAAATACTATAATAATACCGTAAGTAAGAGAGAGAAAGAGACACAAGAAATTACAGGTGGTTTGGTGTTAGACACCTACGTCCACCACTTTGAAAGGCCCTTAGGGCTACATTGTGCTCATTAACTGTATTTATAAACTATTACAAAGGCCTCTATTTATAGAGAAGCTATGAGTAGTGAACAAGTAAACCTAATAAACTAAGGAAAGTGAATAAACCTTAGAATGGAATCATAATAATATAATATATTCTAACAGACTACAAAAAAGTTCTAGCTGCATACAAACAGGAACAACGAATTAAATATATTACCATGGTACATAATCATGGACCAAAGTAGTTTAACATTTCAAAACATACACTCTTAATTGTAGCTTCTACAAAGCACTAGCGCGGGTAGAGCTAAGTAATTGAAGCCTCATTTGCTGAGGCAGTGACAAAGTTGCCTTTAGATCTTTCATCTGACTCTATAACTCGTGTGCTTTACTCTCATCGGGATGTTGTTTCTGAGTTAATGTTACTGTGCATAAAAAAATGCAAGCTGCAAGGGTACTAAAAGAGTGATGGAATAGCTATTAAGCATGAGAACCATTGAAGCCATAGTTGGTCTGTTAGCTACATTTTCTTGAACACATAGTAACCCAATGTATATACATCTCATAATTTCAATTGTTGAGCCTGGCCTTATTGTTGGATCCACGGTATTTGAAGCAATCTCCTCTCTCCAGTTTTTCCATGCCTACAATATCAGTGAGAAGTTTTATTGTAATTATGATAATTCATAGGCATTAATTTACTTGTGCCATAGTTATAGGACAAGGGAAATGTTCCCATGTATGGTTGTACTTACATAGCTTAGAAGATCCTCTACATTCTCTCCATGTCGAAAGCAATTGTTCTTTTGTCCACTCACTATTTTCAATACTAATACATCGAAACTAAAGACATCAGACTTTACAGAGAATTGTCCATGCATTGCATACTCTAGAGCCATTTATCTGCTACATGTAAACATCAATAATGTTAGTTTAATTTGGATATGGTAATAGAGCTTTCCATGCTTATCTTCAAAATTGTTAGTTTTCCTGGATTTCGGACGAGTTAAATCTTAGTTAAAACTTTGATCTTGTTTCTTTGGTACTAAGTAAACATCAGCTCTCCCCAAATACAAAAGAGTACTTACTAGGTTCCAACAATTCTACTTGTATTTCCTTGAGTTTGATCTAATGAAAACAATCTTGTCATGCCAAAATCAGAAATTCTTGAGTTCATTTCTACATCTAAAAGAATGTTGCTAGCTTTAAGATCACGATGAATAATACAAATTCGAGAATCTTCGTGAAGATAAAGAATCCCTCTAGTGATGCCTCCTATAATCTTATAGTGCCTTTTCCAATCCAAATGTAAACGTTTTACTGGATCTGTGTCGAAAATGAAGTGATCAAAGCTTGTATTCAAGACAAACTCATATATTAATAGTCTTTCATTTCCTTCCAAGCAAAAGCCACGGAGCCTAACTAGATTACGATGTTGAAGTTTAGCCACTAATAAGACCTCATTTTTAAATTCTAAATTTTCCTGTCCAAAATTCTTTGACCGTCTTTTTATAGCTATAACTTGTCCATCAAAGAGCTTACCCTATTAACATATAATAACGAAGTACATGTAACCACAAGAAATTTGAAAATTAACACAATTTCACACACACACACACACACACACACACACACACACACACACACACACACACACACATATATTTGTTGTACCCTTCTCCATAAGATTATATCAAATCACCTTGTAAATAGCACCAAATCTACCTTGGCTAAGCTCTTTTTCTTCAGAAAAGTTATCTGTCGCAACTCTAATAGTGCCAAAGTCAAATTGCAAGGATTCCACGCTTCTAATTTCATCAACAGCTTCACATAAGAAACAAATCAACACTCAAATGAATAAATTAGGTTCGGAATTATTTAAGAGTAACACAACTTAAAATGTACGCACACAAAAGCAACGGGCTTTTAAAATGTATGCAAACAGAAATTATAATGGAAGCCTGGCTGTGCGGCTGCATGAGCAGTGAATATGAAAATGGCAGAGAGGAAGAAAAGTAATCTAGAGGAAACCATTGCCTTGTGTTCCGTGAAATGGCAATCTTTAGGCCTTGAAGATTATCATAGGCTTTTAATAATATATTGAGAAGGGTGAGCTAGTGGGCTGACTTTTCGATTTGTGTTGGTGCCATTTTCGAAGCCTCCATGAAGTCCATGATCTTGAAAAATCTAATGTTGAATGGGAACATTCAACCTTAATTTTCTAAATTACCATCTGATCTATTTTCGCTTCAAAAAAATATTAGCAGGTTTTAAATATGTGAGTCTGTCAGTGGAGCCAGAACTTTTAGCGTGGGGTCAAACTTAAAAAATAAATAAAATAAAAAAATAAAGGGAGAAAATTAATTTTTAAAGGTTTATTTTATAAAAAAATTAAAAAAAAAAATGTTTTTAAGCGATTTTTTTTTATTTTTTAATTTTTTTAGAAAGCCACCTTATAGCTTGAGGAGCCACAGCTCCAAAGTAGAGGCAAACTTAAGATTTATAGTATGGGGGACAAACTTATATAAATAAGTAAGCACATAAATACTCCTGCACTACTTCGAGATCAAATTCTATCGGCGGCAGGGGTTCAAGCCACAAATTGTTTAGAGAAATACCTAGGCCTCCCAGCTCTAGCGGGTCGTTCTAAGCAGTGAGCGTTTCTATCTATCAAAGACAGGATCTGGAATTGCATCAGTAACTGGAAGAACAAATTTCTTTCTCAAGCAGGAAAGGAAGTCCTTCTGAAAGTTGTGGCTCAAGCCATTCCCACCTACTCGATGAGTATGTTTCTTCTCCTCAAGTCGTTACTCAAGGATATTAATGCCATGATGCAACGATTCTGGTGGAGACATCATGAACAAGAGAAGGGCATCCACTGGATCAAATGGGAACGAATGGGTATTTCTAAGTCCCAGGGGGGCATGGGTTTCCGCGACCTTGAGAGCTTTAACAAAGCGTTGCTTGCCAAACAGTGCTGGAAAATCTTTCAACACCCTGACTCTCTTTCAGCCAAGATCATTAAAGCCAAGTATTTCCAACAAGGGTCTTTCCTTACCGCCAAGCTGGGTAAGCGCCCTTCTTATATCTGGAGAAGCATCTGGTCAGCGCGCGATCTATTCATAGAGGGCCTTCGGTGGCGTGTCGGTAATGGGCATCAAATCTGGATCTGGAAAGACAAATGGCTTCCCATTTCATTTGTTCCCCCTTCTCAGATCCTCATGGGGGACGTTAATGAAAATTCTACAGTGGCCTCCCTCATTGATTGGGAACGTAACATATGGAAGGTTAGCCTTATTCGCGAGATATTTGTTGAAGCAACTGCTGAGGTCATTTGTCAACAATCTCTTGGCTCCATTCAGAGTGACGATAGATCTATTTGGGCCCATTCTGCCACTAGCGAATTCATCGTGCGGAGTGCATATCACTTGCAGTTACAGATCCTTGCATCTAAAAACGGGGAATGTTCCAGTATGTCACAACATAGTGGGTTCTGGAAGAAGCTTTGGCAGATGCAGGTTCCCCATACAGTGAAGGTTTTTATGTGGAGAGCATGCCAAAACGCCCTGGCTACTAAAGCCAATTTATTCAGACGAAAGATCACTAACGACCCTCTCTACCCAATTTGTGGGGTTCTGGAGGAAACTACGGGGCATGTGCTTTAGGGGTGTCCAGCTGTGAAGGCTGTTTGGAGCATGTGTTGCAGCAAGATCCAGAAAAGGGTAACTACCCAAGAGGATTTTATGCTTGTAGTCGATAACCTCTTCCGGTGTCTGGATCCAGAGGATATGGAGTTAGTAGCGGTTGTGGCTAGACTCATGTGGCTCCGAAGCAATGCCTTGGTATTTAGGCGATCAGTAAGCCCTCTTCATTTAGTAGTCGCTCAGGCTTCCGAATCTCTGATGGCTTTTTGACATGCGCGCTCAAGGCCAGCTACTGTGGCTGTGGCTGTGGCGTCTCCTTCTCGAGATCTTAGCTGGGAAGCCCCTCCATCCGACTTTGTCAAGGCTAATTGGGATGCGACCGTGGATATAAAGGCCAGGAAAATGGGTATTGGAATCATTGTTCGTGATAGTAAGGGAGAGGTGTTGGCCGCTCTATCCTCCCCTAAAGATTTCATTACTGATCCAGCCATCGTCGAAGCTATTGCAGCACTACGGGCGGTCTCTTTCATCCGGGATCTGGGCTACTCCAAAGTATTTTTTGAGGGGGATGCTCTTCAGATTGTGAAGGCGCTGAATAATACGGGGGTCAACCGGTCTAAGTACAGTCACATCATTGAAGAGGCCCAAAGTCTCCTGCAAGGTCTTACCTCGTGGCGAATTCTCCATATCTGCCACCACCTTAATGAAGCAGCTCACCACCTTGCGAAGGACGCCTTGTTGCGTAGTGAGGATATTATGATTATTGAGGATCTTCGGCCTTGTAGTTAGAAAAGTAGCTCTATGGAGCGTTGTACTTAATATGTTTATTATTCAATGAAAATCGCCCATTTTCTCTCAAAAAAAAGTAAGCACATAAATACATAGAGTTGTTCTCTATATATGTTGTTGTGCGTGTTTATATAAAATAAATATAAAGAAATCTTAAATTTAATGTCATAATTAATGAGTTGTAAGTTATTCAAAAAAACCAAGTTAAATAAAAACAATGCTGCAATCAAGCATTTTTATGTGCGTGTAAAAACTCTTTGACAATTTGGCTCACAATTGCCAAGAAACACTATATATGGGACAACTAAACTTGAGGCCGTAGCTCTCCAACCTTCGACTTGGTAAACGAGAGGGGTATGTTTGGCAAAGTGTTAGGTTGGAGTTGAAATTTAAGGATTTTTGAGTTTTGATGTGATATAAAGTAGAAAAAATATTGTAAATTTTTTGTATGGAAAAATGAAAAAGTGTTGTTTTTTAGTAAATTTTTATTTAAATAGTAATAAAAAGTGTTTGATAAGATATAAAAAATTATTAAAAAGTAATTGATAAAATATAAAAAGTTGAAATATTTTTTTTTAGGTTTTAAAAACCTAAACCATGACCTATTGCCAAACACCTCCATAAACTTTAGAAGCCATTAAAATCTTGAGCTTGATGCCTTTGACAAGTTGACATAACGGCTGACACTATGTGCAGAGCTCAAAGTCCCACAAAAAATTCCTTCAAGTTCTAAACGAACTAGAGGAAGGCATTTTTGGTTTTCAATTTGTGCTAGACCTTTTTTTTTTTTTTTTTTCTATTCAATTTGTGCTAGACCTTAAAAGCGAACCGGAGGTAACTAATTAAATGGGGGCATTTTTTATTTTTCAGGCTAAAAGAGAGGATAAAACTATAAGAAGAATTGTAGAAGGGCGGAAAAAATATAATATTGGGATGACGAATTTATAAATAAATAAATTAATTAAAGTATATTTTAAGAAGATTTTCAAAATGTTTTGGGGGGACATACGTCCCCCAACCCAATACATAATTCCACCTCTGTCCCCAAGCCGTAAGTTGGCTCTGCCCCCTCAACCACCCCTCATGTCATCCAAATTTTGGTAGCAAAACCATTTCTGACGTTTATCTCTCCCCTCCAGTAGGCCCGCTGACTAATCTTCTTTATGGTTTTTTCTGCAGCGACTGCAAAAGTAAAGAGAAGTTTCTACTTGTCCGTTTTTTTTTTTTTTTTTGGAAGAGCTAAATTGATAAACAAAAAATGAAAAAGAGGGAAAAAAAAATCAAATGGAAAAGATACACTTGCTCTTTTGAACAAAGGTTGGGTGGAATTTCCACCTTTTCTATTGTAGATTTTCCTTAAGTTAGCTTTCCTTTTTCATGTTTAAAGCGTTGTTCCGGGAACAAACCACCCACATGGTTATTTGAGATGGTTTGGCCATTTTCTTTGTTTTTTGGGCCAGTGAAAATGGTTCGGCCACCCCCTTTAGCCAAAAAGAGTGGCTCGACCACTCCCTCTGTTATATATATATTATATATATATATAATATATATATATATACTATATATATATATATATATATATATATATATATTATATATATATATAATAGTGTTAAATTTATTTTAATTTTATAGTAAGTGACATTTTGTAATTTTGTGATATTTAAAATTGGTGCTGATGTTGCTAAATGACGGATTTTATCAAGTTTTCTAATGACACAAACTTGTTTATTCATTTATGGGAAAATTATATTTTACCCCCTCAATGTTGAAGGGGTTTTCAATTTAGTCATCAATGTTTCAAAATTCGCAATGCACCCCCCTAATGTTTGAAAAAAATTTCAATTCGAACCTTCCGTCAGATTTTGCTGTCTAATCTGACAGAATTTTCTTTTTTTTATATTCATACGTTTGTTTAAAAAAATTAAAAAATTAAAAAACAACGGATGAACAGTAAAAAAAAATTTCCGTCAGATTAGACGACAAAATCTGACGAAAGGTTCGAATTGAAATTTTTTCAAATATTGGGGGGGTGCATTGCGAATTTTGAAACATTTGTGGCTAAATTAAAATCCCTTCAAACATTTGAGGGGGTAAAATGTAATTTCCCCTTCATTTACTTAATCAGAGAGTATATAGTCACATTTTAGATTTCAAAAAACTATTTATCAAAATTTTAAACCATACCTACCAATTTTGCATGCATAAATATTTCTTCATTAACGTGAGTTTTTTTCTTTTTTTTGTAAGCCATAGACCATAGAGTTTCACAAGCTTTGAATAGTAATCTTATAGAGAAAAGTATATATACCCTCTTCAAACCACTTCATTATTAATGTGTAATACCCAAAAACTTTTAGCCTTAAAATAAAATTTTTTAGAATTTTCTGGCATAGAAATATTGGTGTAATAGTCAGGAATATTAATACACAAATATTGGTGTAATAGTCAGGAACATTGGTGCGAACAATACATACATATGTTTGTGTCTGTGACATATACGTTCGTGCACATATGTTCGTGACTATGACACATACGTTCGTGATTATGTCGCGTAGCACTGTTCACTTCTGCACAGCAGGTCATGCGTCTTGCATGTGTGTCAGTATAGTACACACATACATTTGTATAAAGTCACATACGTTTGTACCTGTGTCGTATAGTATTGATGCATCTTGCATGTGTGTTAGTACAGTACTTACATACGTTCGTATAAAGTCACATACGTTCGTACATGTATCGTGTAGTACTGATACATCCTGCATGTGTGTTAGTACAATACGCACATACATTCGTATAAAGTCACATATGTTCGTACCTGTGTCGTGTAGTACTAATGCATCCTGCATGTGTGTCAGTATAGTACACACATACATTCATGACTATGACACATACGTTCGTGTAAGCCAGATAATGTTTTTAACCAGCAGTCTTTACCCCCATGTATTCATCTATAAACAGACCCCTACCTCCTTCATCTTCAACACGAATCCACCTTGTTTAAATCAGTTTTGTGAGTGTGTGTGGAAAAATCTTTGAAGAAAATGAGGAGCCCTTGAGTTTTCATTTTTCTAAAAAGAATAATTTCTTAACCCTAGTTTGTTTACTCAAAATAATGTTTATATTATTGCATACCATGCTTAACTATCATATGTTTTATAAGATTTTCAAGAAGTTTTATACTTACAAAGATTTTACATACGTTTATTAAGTTTTCAAAGAATATTTGAAGGATCTATGTATACTATTTCGTTTTATTTCATAAAATACCCCATTTTCATTTCTGCAGTTAAATTTAAGGTTTAGATTCAGATAATATTAAGTTTAAGGTGTTTTCTTCAATTTTCGGGCATTTTGGGTAACACACATATGTTCGTGCACATATGTTTTTGTCTATGACACATATGTTCGTGTCTATAACACATACGTTTGTGAACATATATTCGTGACTGTTACACATGTTCGTGTGCTGACCAGAATGTACAAAATTAGGGTTTTCATAATAGATTCTGCATAGTTAATGTTTTATGTGTTAAATCTCCACTCTCAATGTGTTTTGGATATATTTCGCAGTTATTGCAAGATATGCTAAGTTTCGAATGAGCGTTTAAGATAAGTAAATAACTGAGTATGAACTGCACTTGTTATAAGAGTGCGATATGTCAGCGAACTGAGCACATTCTCTTTTATGTTATGAGCTTACAATTTTATAATCTAGTATAATTGCTTCAAAAATAATAACTCCTTAAATATTTCTATTGTTGAAATAAATGAACAATATTTACATCATATGACATGGTACGCCGGTTCGTGCGATACAATGGTCATGGGCTTACCATTATTACAAGGTAATCCTATGGTCCAGTTATTCATTGTTGTGTGTACCGTGAATCCATTGGTTATAGTTTTATGAGCAGCGCACAATTCTTCAAGTAGGGTTACTATTACGGCTTTCTAGTCAGTGTGGGCCACTCGAGGTCGGACTCGATCGGACTACTAGTACAAGATGATATGTTTGTGCAATGTCCGGGGCACCGGAATTATACCAAAAGTCATTTGGGACGCGCAAACCTTGCCGGGAGAGAGAAATGTATCAGGTAGACCATATTGTTAACATATGACTATACAAATATTTATAGCATATTTCATGTATCAAAATATAGGTATCCAATTGCTGTATTTATGTCAAATCTCTTCAAAATGAAACTATAGTTTTTCAACGACATAATGACAGAGATATAATACCCCATTTATTTAAAAGAATCTGTACTACTTTACAAACTGTGAAGAAGTTCATTACTAAACAGTTCATGTCGTTTTTATTTATTAAGTCAGTCGACTTACTCAGTTATTATTTTGCCTACTTAAACACCTCGGTGTTTTACCACTTATCAGGAACGCAGAACGTCGCAAGGCGATTCGTTGGGATGAAGATGCCAAGCGAATAGCTCGTATTCTTAAGTTTGAATAAATGTTTATAGCAATATCTGTTTGGAAGCTCTGTGTCTATTATTTGATGATAGATTAATTTATTACTTAGTAACTCAGATCGATTATTCCACTATTTACTCTAATAAATAGTTACAAGTAGTGGATTCAGTCAGTTACCATTTTGCTTATGTGGATACCCTACAGGAAATTACTTCGGGTTAGTTAAATTAATTGACTTAATTTGAAGGATTTTGATGATTCTTAAGCCAATGTTTTACAGATTCTCTTTTCAAGAGAATAAAGGTATCTCTGAGTCTTAATCCGAGTGGTTTAAGGCTAGGAGACGAACCACGAAATTAATTACAAGTTAATTAATTTTTTAAGGCGTTACAAATGGTATTAGAGCATTGACTTGACTAATCATATGACTAATCTGAGAATAAGCATCAAATTCAGTAGGCTTCAATTGTGTATAGTCAAAGCATAGGGTATATAATTTAGCAATATTTGCTTGATTGAGGTGCATGCTAGTAAAGGCCTATGATTGTTTGCCTTAGTAGAATGTTTGTATACGAGCTTATCGATGCCGTAATACATCCATCTAGCCCTATTAGAAAAGCATATGCACGATCGGCGCAGACGTGAGATAACGGTATGTGATTGACTGCCGAAGTATGGACCTTACGCACTAAGGTACAAACCTCTTTATACAACACGAATGCTCGAGATTATAGACGTATATGGGTACTGGATTTAGAATCATCCGAGGAAGACATCAAAATTCCACTTGTCAAGTCAAGACACCCTGTTGGTGAGATAGTACAAGAAGAGATACGACTATTGAAAGCCGGAGAATTGCAAAGGGGAAACACTTCAGCAAAGGACAACCTTTCTTCTAAGCCTCATCAAAGATTATGAGACGATGGTTAAGGAAGATGAAGATCCATCCGAGGAGGATGTCAGCTGTGATGACGCTTAGATCTATAGTTAGCCTAACTAGAATCACACACGAACACTTTGTGGCTAGATCAAGGCTACATTTGGGTAGAAGAGCACGCTTTTGTTTTAAAGAAATGAGTTAAAATTCTTTTTCGATTATACAATTTTAAACAGTATTTCTTAAAATAAAATTCCAAAAAGCATTTGCCTTTGGTTTTAAACTTCAGCAATTCTCTTAAAATGAAATTTCAAATGAATGTTTTGCTTTGAAATTTGTTCAAACATTCGAAGCGTGGGTCAAACGTTCGAATGCGATAAGACCAACTTTGAAGCAAACAAAACAGATTGTCAATCCAATTTTCTCCCAAATTTTCTCAGCCCAAATCTTGCCAAGGCAATTTTCAACTGCATCTCCCTCATTTTTGAAGTATTCAAACTTGCTTTCAAGGATTTAACAATGTATGTGCACTTTGACTGATTAATTTTGAATTTTATTGAAATTTCAAAACCTGGACTCAGATCTAGGAGTTCTTGATTTTCTGTTTAAACCTTCCACTATAGATGATGTAGAAACATTGCAAAATGGTTTTGGTGGTTTGGTAGCTTTAATTCCATGCCCATAACCTTGAATCCGAACCTAATCGGGTTTGGAAAATTTTTGCCCAAATCCCAAATTCTTCTGAATCCTTGGTTGTTCTTTCAATTGATGCGTGGGATTGAAACCCACTGATGTTGTGATAAATTTTAGACCAAGACTCATTACCACTGTAGCCCTGTCATGCCCAATTTCCACAAATATCAAGTGTTTGGTGAAATACCCAAATGAGAACCCAATTTGTAAAACCCTCCTAATTGGTATCATTGGGACCCGTACCCAATGCGAAAAGTCACGAAATGCTCATAGGGGTAATTTTATAATTTTACGGCCACCTGGCGGAATTTTTCCGTTAAGGCTAATCGAGCCCTTATGCGAAAATCTTCCTCGCATAAGCACCCCGAACGCAATTGTAAAACCTTATACCATCATTCGACACAGGGTATCCCTCTGAAACCTATCCCGGGTTGGAATTTGAAGAGTTATTAGGAATATGTAGAATTACACTTAAGATAAGAGTTTGATAGGTTCCTTTTTAACAAGACGATGGTTCGAAGGAGACGTCAAAGGAAGGACATTGCCGTAGCCTCATCCTCTCATACTCGACACAGTCAACACCCAACAGTCCCAGAAAGCAAATGTTGAGGCATCAACATTAGGATCTACCCCGACCTAGACTTTTGAGGCCACTACACCCATGGATCCATACTTTGACACCACGAAGCTCCAAGACACAAGCGCATATATTCGCCATGTAGAGAGCTACTATGGGAGAGCACTACTAGAGGAATAGTCGCCCGGCAAACGGCATGATCAGAGTCGCACAACAAGGAAGACTAATGCCATCCACGACATTCTTGTTCCAGAGAAAGTTCCCCGAGGACTTGGATTTGAATGAGTTCTTCCCGACATTCCTGGGCGATGGAGCAAGGGAAGGAACATGCAATGGAGCGAATCCCGTGTAGTTGCCCTTATTTTGACTTTTGATAATAAGTTTAGGCTTAACGATATTTTTGGTGATGTATGACATTTTATTTTTCCTACTCTTCTTCATTGTTTCCATTAATTATGCATGCATATATGATTTTCAAATCAAATGATTACAAAAAAGGTTTTCAACTTGTAATTTCAAATGACTTTTACATCCAATTTCGAGGACGAAATTTCTATAAGGAGGAGAGAATGTCATACCCCAAAAACTTTTAGCCTTAAAATAATTTTTTTTAGAATTTTCTGGTGTAATAGTCAGGATCATTGGTACACGAACATTGGTGTAATAGTTAGGAACATTGGCACATGAACATTGGTGCAAACAGTACACACATATGTTTGTGCCTGTGACACATATGTTAGTGACTGTGATACATATGTTTGTGACTGTGTCGTGTAGCATTGTTCATCTCTGCGCAGCAGGTCATGCATCCTGCATGTGTGTCAGTACAGTACACACGTACGTTCTTATAAAGTAACATATGTTCGTACCTGTGTCGTGTAGTACCGATGCATCCTGCATGCGTATCAGTACAGTACACACATACGTTCATACCTGTGTCGTGTAGTACTGATACATCCTGCATGTGTGTCAGTATAGTACACACATATGTTCGTGGCTGTAACACATACATTCATGTAAGCCAAATAATGTTTTTAACTAGCAGTCTTTACCCCATGTATTTCTCTATAAATAGACCCCTACCCCCTTCATCTTCAACACGAATCCACCTTGTTTAAATCAGTTTTGTGAATGTGTGGAGGAAAATCTTTGAAGAAAATGAGGAGCTCTTGCGTTTTCATTTTTCTAAGAAGGGTAATTTCTAAACACTAGTTTGTTTACTTAAAATAATATTTATATTACTGCATACCATGCATAACTGTAATGCCCCAAAATATTTAAAAAAAATTTCCAAAACATTTGACAAAGATTTTATTTAAAATGCCTTACTCTCTTGAAAAATACATTAAAATAATATTTTAATTAAAAACAAAAAATAAAACAACCATCAAACATTCGATGGGCACCTTCAAACGTTCGATGAACAGTACAGTCACGGTCTCTGCAAAGCCTGCGCATGCACAGAACAAGTGTCAGTACGAACATCAAACGCTCTGTACTTTTATAGAACGTTCGTTATGCTTTTATCAAACGTTCAATACCTTCATCAAACGTTTGATGAAAAACCCTAGATTTTCTGATATAAATAAATCAAATGTTCAATGTCGTATATCAAACGTTCGATCATGTCCCAAAATGGAATTTTTATAGGAGACTAGCAACCCACCCCATTTCCCTATAAAATGTACCATTCCCTTGTGCAAATTCCTCATTTTCTCGTCCAAACACTCCAGAAAACTATTTTCATATGCTTGGGAAAAGATTTTGAGAGGAGTTTCCATTTGAAGAAGACCATCTTCTCCAAAGGTAAACTTCCAATCCCTACTCCTATTTATAATACATTTCATTGTTATGTGTATGATGTTTTAATTTTCAAAATGTGGTTGTAAGGATTTAAAGGCTTTTATGTTAACTCTTCAAAAGATTTTGATAAAATGGATGATCTTGTATTTTACCTCTTAAAAGATGCATGTTTTCCTAAAAATACATGTTTTCTATGTTCTTTGACACTGCTTTGAGTCCAGGTGTAGACGTGATTAGGTTTGGTAGAAGCTTTTAGATTTCCATGCATTTTGGACCTACATCGAACGTTCCATTGTTTTTTATCAAACGTTCGATTATCGTGTCAAACGTTCGATGGTGACCAGAAATGCTAAATTAGAATTTTTAAGATAAAGAGCACACATACCCCACAATTAGCAAGTGATTACGTTCTTAGCATATTATTGGGTTATTGTTACAGTTAGCGAGGGGTATGAGATGTCTGAGGTATCGGATGAGCAGTCGAGGTAAATACTTTAACTGAGTAATGAAACTGCAAATTTAGAAGTGCGATATGTCAATTAACTCAGCATTGTTCCTCTTTATGATCAAGTTTATTGCTCCTATGATAGGACATTATTTGCTCATATAAATATTCATATTTTTGGAGTAAATGAATAATATCTACATAGTAAGGTTATGATACACCAGTACGTGCGATAGAACGGTCATGGTCTTACTATTAATATAAGTTGATTTTATGGTCAAATGTTTATGTTATGATGATGGTCTTTGATCCAATGGTTAAGTTTAGTGACCAGCGCACCATTCATTGAGTGGGATTACCGTTACGGTTTTGTTAGTCAGTGTAGGCCACCCGAAATCGGACTGTTAGTATAAGAAGATATATTATACAATGTCTAGTGCACCGGAGTTGTACAAGAAGTCATTTTGGACGCGTAAACACTGCTGAGATGAGATAATGTCTCAGGTAGACCATATTATTAACATATGATTATTTATATTGTACTCATGTATCATGTTTCATACATTCAAATTTAAGTGTTTAGTCGTCGAGGTTATGCTATTTTCTTTAAAATTAATACGTTTTCATCAAAAAGCATAATAACGGGGATTGGATCCGCCATTTGTGAAAACATCATGTTTAATTCAAAACCTTCTTTTTGACATTAATTCTTATACCTCACATTTTTTAAAAATAACTTACTTACTAAGTCAGCAGACTTACTCAGTTATTTCCTTCCCGTAAAATACATCGGTATTTTACAAATCCTTAAGGATTTGTTCGATTGGAAGTCTCATCAAGATTTTGATATCGAAACGACAGTTGATATACTCAAGTTTGATTTTCTAGATGTAAAGCTCTGCGCGCCATATTTATTGATGATAGAACTGTTAACTACTTATGAACTCAAATCAACTATTCCGCTATTTACTTTGATAAATGATTAAGTGGATAATTCAATCAGTTACTAGTTAATTGATTTGGATATCTTAAGGACGATTACTCCGGATTAACCACATTCCAATGGTTTAAATCCTGTGTATAAGGTGATCCCCAAGCCAGTGTTTTACATATTCTTTTTTCACAAGGAGAATATAGGTATCTCTCAATCTTAATTGGTTAATTAAGGCTGGGAGGCGAACCATAAATTTAATTACCAGTTAGTTAAATTCTTGAGGCATTACATTAATTATCATATGTTTTACAAGGTTTTCAAGAAGTTTTATACTTACAAAGATTTTACATACGTCTATTAAGTTTTCAAAAAAGATTTGAAGGATCTATGTATACTATTCCATTTTATTTCATAAAATACCTTATTTTTATTTCTGCAGTTAAGTTTGAAGTTTATATTCGGATAATATTAAGTTTAAGGGGTTTTCTTCAGTTTTCGGGCATTCTGAGTAATACAAACATTCGTGTATTTACACTTATGTTCGTGCACATATGTTTGTGTCTGTGACACATATGTTCGTGTCTGTAACACATACGTTCGTACACATATGTTCGTGACTGTTACACATACGTTCGTGTGCTAAGCAAAATGTACAAAATTAGAGTTTTCATGATAGATTCTGCATAATTAAGGTTTTATGTGTTAGATCTCCACCCTCAATGTGTTTTGAGTATATTTCGCAGTGATTGCAAGATATCCCAAGTTTTGAATGAGCGTTTAAGGTAAGTAAATAACTGAGTATGAACTGCACTTGTTATAAAAGTGCGATATGACAGCGGACTGAGCACGTTTTTTTTTATGTTTTGAGCTTACAATTTTATAATCTGGTATAATTGCTTCAAAAAGAATAACTCTTTATATGTTTCTATTTTTGAAATAAATGAACAATATTTGTATTGTATGACATGGTACAACGGTTTGTGCGGTACAATGGCCATAGGCTTACCATTATTACAAGTTAACCCTATGGTTCAGTTATTTATTGTTGTATGTGTACCATAGATCCATTGGTCATAGTTTTGTAACCAACACACCATTTTAGGGTCACAGTTACGGCTTTGCTAGTCAGTGTGGGTCACTCGAGGTTGGATTCGATCGGACTGCTAGTACATGACGGTATATTTGTGCAATGTTCGGGGCACCAAAATTGTACCAGAAGTCCTTTGGGACGCACAAACTATGCTGGGAGAGGGTAATGTCTTGGGTATACCATATTGTTAACATATGACTATACAAATATTTACAACATATTTCGTGCATCAAAATATAGGTATCTAATCGTTGTATTTATGTCAAATCTCTTCAAAATGAAATTTACAGTTTTTCAACGACATAACGGCAGAGATAGAATATCCCATTTATTTAAAAGAATCCATACTATTTTACAAACTGTGAAGAAATTCATTACATAAACAGTTCATACTGTTTTTATTTACTAAGTTAGTCGACTTACTCAGTTATTATTTTGCCTATAAAACACTCTAGTATTTTATCACTTATCAAGAATGTAGGACGTCGCAAGGTGATTCGCTGGGATGAAGATGTCAAGCGAATAGCTCGTATTCCCATTTTTGAATAGATGTTTATAGTAATATCTGTTTGGAAGCTCTGTATCTATTATTTAATGATAGATTAATTTATTAATTAGTAAACTCAGATTTCGCTATTTACTCTGATAAATAATTACAAGTAGTAGATTCAGTCAGTTACCATTTAGCTGATGTGAATACCCTACAGGAAATTACTTCGGATTAGTTAAATGAAAAGAGAAAATGGAGGGGCTAGTTATTGTAAAGCTCAGAAGAGAAAATGGAGCTGCTCTGTGCACTTCCATTAATATGCTAACAAACCTTTGCGCTTTGTCTATAACGTCAACAGAAGAGGACGATATAATCGATCTTGATAACCTATCTTTCCCCCTGGCCGGCCTCCATTTCTTCGGCGGCTATACTTGAGAGGATGTTTAGAGAAGTTACCACACTCGATAGCTTCTCTCCATGGTTTGGCAAAGGTATCTTTGAAGTGGAGTCAATCGAGGGTTGATCCATGTGAATCGCTTCAAGCTCTGCCCAATGTTGTACATCTTGAATTTCTAAAGGTTTATGAGGAAGAGATATTGCACTTTAAGGCCAAAGGATTTTGCTCGGCTGGAACCTCTTTTATATATATTTACTTTTTTATTTTAGTTTTTAGTGTTTTTCATTTTTTATTTTTGAATTTATAAAGATATTTTTGTTTTATTAAAAAAAATTTTAGATCTTTTTTTTTTTTTGCTAGCCGGGAAGAGAGTTTAAAAGACTTTAACTCAATTAATAATTCGAATAATATTGACAATAAAATAATATTTTGATAGAGATATGTGTATGATTTTTTCAGTTTTATACAACACATGTTAAAAGCATCACTATTCACTACAAGGCTTGTAAACTAGTTAAAAGCACAGTGCTCTCGGGCTGTTGGGCCTCGGGCTATTGGGCCTTGGGCTGTGAGGCTTTCTAATTAATGTGGAATTGGGTCCATCGGTCTAACAAATTTCATACAACCATACAAGTATTGGAATCATTCCAAACCCGAAAGCAGAATTGGTATTTGTAAATCACGATGCAAAACAATTATTTTGACTCTTCTAATTAATAACACGTGTGGATACTTTTTAGTTTTTACGCTTCCTTTGTGTTGGAAGGAAGTTTCACAGCGTGACATTTAATTACTGCATGACATTAACAGGAAATACATTAAAAATGTTATTTAAATATTATTATACGATTGTTATATGATTAAAAAAAAAATTTAATATTTTTTTTTTATATAAGCTTTTGTAATTCAAAAACTGTTTTTCTTTTTTTGAAAATAACAGTTGCAATTCTTATTTAACAATACCTGAAAATCTAGAGTATAAAACTCTAAGATAATAGACCGTGTTGCTCCAAACTTACAATATCACAGATATAACTTAAAATTTCTTCCATCCATACCCTATTTATGACATGTGCAGACGCTTCCTTGGCTAACCCATGTACAGCAAAATTGGTTGCCCTCTTTACATGACAAATATGTCAGTTCGTAAATCCGTGTAAAACTGAACAAATATCAGCAACTATATGATCATAGCGACTCCAATTTTGTCCCATGGCTTGAACCGCATTAATCAGTTGTAGAAAATCTTCCTCCAATATAATACGTGGGAGCCTCAGATCACGTCTAAATTTAACTGTATGTAACGCCGCTAGCGCTTCTGCCACTACAAACTCAAAAATAAAATCAATAGTGAAACATTTTGCCGCAATGACCATACCCTAAAAATCTCTGACAATAGCGCCAACCCTCATACGTCTGTTAAGAGAATCAACAGTTGCGTCGACCCAATTAACCTCGTCAAAATCTTGAGGAGGAGGGCACAAGGACAGACGCTCAGCTGCCCCATTATGAGAAGCTTTGTCCCCTCCCTTGGCATTAACTAAGTAGTATTCTTTTAGTTCATTGGTAGCCTCTTGGAGAAGTGTATTTGGTGGAGTAAAAGCTCCACCATGTACTACTTTGTTTTGTCTAAACTAGATGCTGCGGGCTACCATAGCAAAAAAATCCAATTCCTTCTCCGTATACTTCTCAATCAAACCTTCCACCAAATTTAAAAAGGCTAGGATACTTCCCCTATAGAACATTTTTGCAATTTCTTCGCATAAGCCCCCCATACATCATTGGAAGAAGAACATTCTCACAAGATATGCATAGTACTTTCACATTCTAAATTACATAAAATACAGGAGGAATCCTGAGTAATACCTTTTTTTTCAAGGTTAACCTTAGTTATAGGAACAGAAGAAGATCATGGCAAGCACGTTATAGGAACAATTTCTTCGCAAAAACTATTTTTGACTGTCAATTCCTTTGAATAGAATGGCAACGTATTCGTTAACATTATTTACTAATTAAATTGTAGAAGTTTACCCAAACAATTAAGAATGCGCGTTAGAACTCACCAAAAAAAAAAAGAAAAAAAAGCGTGTTAGGCGAAGACAGTAACGTGTCCGTGTATTACTTTATGAGATTAGTATTCAAAGCATGAGAATCCCCGGTCCTCAGTCAATGTAGAAATATTAAAGTATGCAAAGGGTCATTAAAACCTACTTATAATTTTTGAGGCTAAAACAGAGAAGGTAATTAGAGAAGTTTGAATGTTTGAATTCAAGGTTAGATTTTTCAACATCATGGACTTTAGAGGCTTCAAAAATGGCCCCAACACAGACCTAAAAGTCAGCCCACTAGCTCACCATTCTCAATAGGGCTGTAATCGAGTCGAACGAGTCGAACTTTAAGATTTTCAGCTCGGCTTATTTAAGAAAATATTTAAACGACCGAGCTCGAGCTCGACCGGGCTTAGAAACCCTAGCTCAAGCTCGGCTCGTTAGACAATACCCGAGTCCGAGCTCGAGCTCAAGCTCGCGAGTTCTCGAGCTCATTAAAAGGCTTTGACGAGTCGAACCCGAGCTTGATAAAAAGGCTTTTCAAGCCTTAAATGGACAGCTCGACTCATTTATTAAGTTAAAACCTACTTATAACCTATGTTAATTAAATGATTTATTAATTTAATGGTATTAATTTAGTATATGTTAATAATATACATTGTTCATTATAATACTAATTATTTAATTTGAGACTATATTAATAGCATTGCTAAGTATATAATGATAATGAATCAATAATATAAATTATAATGATTAAACCTAACAAAGTTTTATCTTATTCCAATTATTATTTGATCTAATGTTTATATAATTATATGGCATAAGTACAATGTTCGATAACTTAGATCATATGATAATGATAATGATAATGAATCAATGATATAAATTATAATGACTAAACCTAACAAATTTTTATCATATTCCTATTATCATTTGATTTAGTGTTTATCTAATTATATAGTATAAGTGATATGTACAATGTTAGATAACTTAAATCATATGATAATGATAATAATAAGCTGGTCTATTTGAGTCTTAAACGAGTTAAGCTCGTGAGTCTTAAACGAGCCGGTCTATTTGAGCCTTAATGAGCCAGGCTCGTAAGCCCTTATCGAGCTTAGTCGGGTGAGTCAGGTATGTATCACTAACTAATCGAGCGGGTTTTTACAGTAACGAGCGGGTTTGTATTGTACCGAGCTCGAGTTCGGGTTGAGTTTAACCGAACGGGTATTGAGCGCGCTTGCGAACAGGCGAACTCATTTACAGCCCTACTTCTCAATATACCAAAAGCCTGTTATTATCTCCTAACGCCAAAACCTCGCCAGTATACGGAACAAAAGGCAATTAATGGTTTCCTCAAGGTTAGTTTTCTTCCTCTCTGCCATTTCCATATTCTCTGCTCAAGCAGTCGCGCAGACATCCTTCCTTTATTATTTCTGTTTATCCGAGGGTAACTACACTGCTAACAGTAGCTATGAGGCAAACCTCGATCACCTTTTCTCCTCCCTCTCCTCCAAAACCGAAATTGACAATGGGTTCTACAATTCCTCTTATGGCCAAAACTCTGATGAAGTAAATGCAATTGGACTTTGTAGAGGAGATGTTAGCTCAGATGTTTGCCATAGTTGCCTCATTAACGCTACGTCTCTTCTCAAGCAGCTCTGTCCCAATCAGAAGGGGGCAATTGGATGGTACGACTACTGTATGTTTCGCTACTCAAATCGCTCCATTTTGGGCGTCATGGAAACTAGTCCAAGTTTCTATATGTGGAACCCGAACAACGTATCGGCCAATTACGATCAATTCAAAGATGATCTGAGCACCTAGTCAAAGAAGTCAAGCTGTAGCAGGTGGTTCTCTTCGTAAGTTTGCAGCAGGAAACACAATGGCACCCAACTTTCAAACATTATATGCACTTGTACAGTGCACACCTAATTTATCTGAGCTAGATTGCAACAATTGCTTAGGTGAGACTTTTCAAGGCATTCCACGATGTTGTGATGGTAAGCAAGTTAGGCGAGTCGGTACACCCAGCTGTAATATGAGGTTTGAGGTCTACCAGTTCTATACCTCGACAGCGGTTGCGTCACCCCCATCATCTCCAGTAGCACCACCAGTATCTCCTCCTCCACCATTAACCAACACCAATACAACAAAAGTTACCCATATATGCCATTATGCTTATAACATAATAAATTACGGGGTCATATATAAGATGTTGTTCACAATTGAACAATTGGGTTATCTTATCCACTCATTAGAATCTGAATGACATTTGATCTTATGTTTTAGTCTTTGTTTAATTACTCCAAACACTTTTAGAGTTATTTATGCTACTAAGATTATTTCTGCAGATCCAGAAGTGAAATAATGAGATCGAACATATTTATGGTTTTTGCAGGGAGCGGGAGCAACACATCTAGGATTGTCATCATTATAGTTGTGTCAACTGCTGCTTTTGTGGTACTAGTCATCTCCTTCTGCATATATTTCAGAGTAAGGAGGCCTAGAGAAAAACTTGAAAGAAAGTAAACGTTTGGTTTTCTTATTTATTCATTCAGTTAGGCCTCGTGAATATCAAACGCATGTGCTTCAATAAGTTATAGGCCCACGGGAGTAAACATTTCGCCGCTATTACGATTACAACTTTTCCAGCATTAATTTATTTGATTTAAACGAGATATAATTTTGGAAATACTTATATAAGACGATATTGAGCTCCCCTCAAGTAAGGTTTGAATTAGAAAGTTCTGTCCAGAAGTGACTTCCAATAACAAACTGGAAAGTATTACATTAATAAGCAGTACTGTGTCATTTGGTATTTGGAAAAAAATAAAAAATAACTTTATTTGATCATTAGAATTGAAATGCCCGTTGCTTTTTTGTGCATACAATATTTTAAAACATTGTGTTACTCTTAAATAATTATGAATCTAATTCACTTGAGTGTTGACTTGTTCCTTATTTGTAGCTGTTGATGAAATTAGAAGCGTGGAATCCTTGCAATTCGACTTTGGTACTATTAGAGTTGTGACAGATAACTTTTTTGATGAAAACAAGCTTGGCCAAGGTGGATTTGGTGATGCTTACAAGGTGATTTTATATAATCTTATGGAGAAGGATGGCATCCATGCATATATATTTCAAAGCATGTTAATTTTCAATCCCAATGGTTACATGAACTTCATTATTATATGTAAACAGGGTAGGCTCTCTGATGGACAAGTTATAGCTGTAAAAAGACTCAATGAATTCTGGACAAGGAGATTTAGAATTTAAAAATAAGGTCTTATTAGTGGCTAAACTTCAACATCGTAATCTAGTTAGGCTCCTTGGCTTCTGCTTGGAAGGAAACGAAAGACTATTAATATATGAATTTGTGCTGAATACTAGCCTTGATCACTTCCTTTTCAGTATGTTTCCACTTTTCTTTTTATCTTGGATTGTACTCATAATATATCTTTTAGGTTTACAACTTGGTTGACTTCACCTCCACATATTGTATTTCATTGAATCATATACTTGCTTGGATATATATATATATATATGCAGATCCAATTAAGCGTTTACATTTGGATTGGGAAAGGCGCTACAAGATTATAGGAGGAATTGCTAGAGGTATTCTTTATCTTTATGAAGATTCTCAACTTCGTATTATTTATCGTGATCTTAAGGCTAGCAACATTCTTTTAGATGCAGAAATGAATCCAAAAATTTTAGATTTTGGCATGGCAAAATTGTTTTTATTGGATCAAACTCAAGGAAATACAAGTAGAATTGTTGGAACCTAGTAAGTAATCTTTTGTATTTGGGGAGAGCTGATGTTTACTTTGTACCAAAGACACAACATTAAAGTTCTAACTAAGATTTAACTCATTCCGAAAATCATGGGAAACTAACAATTTGAAGATAAGTATGGAAAGCTCTATTACCATATCCAAATTAAACTATATTATTGATGTTGACATGTAGTATATATATGGCTCCAGAGTATGCAATGCATGGACAATTCTCTGTAAAGTCTGATGTCTTTAGTTTCGGTGTATTAGTATTAGAAATAATGAGTGGAAAGAAGAAACATTGCTTCAGAAATGGAGAGAATGTGGAGGATCTTCTAGGCTATGTAAGTACAATCATAAAAACTAGCGTACTAAAAGAACTTTTTGTTGATATTGTGTTTACCCATGTAATTAAATCATATATTATAAGGCACGAAAAACTGGAGAGAGGGGACTGCGTCAAATATTGTAGATCCAAAAATGAGGCAGGCTCGGCAACTGAATTTATGAGATGCATCCACATTGGGTTACCTGTGTGTTTTAGAAAATGTTGCTGATAAACCAACCATGACTCCAGTGGTTCTCATGCTTAATGGCTCCTCCATCACTTTTCCAGTACCCTCTGCAGCCTACATTTTTCATGCATAGTAGCATTGACTCAGAGACAGCATCCCAATGTGGAGCAAAGCACACAGGTTAAAGAGTCAGATGAACAATCTTAAGGCAACTCCGTCCAAGCTCTGCAAATGAGGCTTCAATTACTGAGCTCTACCCGCCCTAGTGCTTTATAGAAGCTACAATTAAGAATTTATTTTGTAATGTTAAACTACTATGGTCCATGATTTTGTACCATAGTAGCTAGTATTTAGTTCATTGTTTCTGTTTGTATGCAGCTACTAGAACTATTTAGCGGTCGATAAAAATAAAAATCTTTTTGGTGGGGAGACGAAAATAAAAGTACATTGGTCCTTGAATCCAATTGAAATTTTTCTCTCTATTTTGGTTGTATTAATCTCATATAATTTTAATTTTATTAAGATATTAATTAAATAATTAATTCATCATTTTTTTTTATATATTTAGAAATAAATGATAATTTTATATAGTATCAAAATAAAGAACAGTAATTCAGATCAGTTTGGCGCTGAATGAAACAGTAATTCAGCCAGGCTGTATGGGAGTTAAAAAAAAAAAAAAAAAAAAAATTTAATAGTAAACCCACAAAATCAGAAAAAAAAGCCTTGAGCTGAATGACTGTTTATTCAGTCCAGGCTGATCTCTATTAATTACTCTCAAAATAAGGGCCGTGCTCCCATTTCACTGCACCCTCGCGTCAACTGACTCCATGTCTACCTCCCCACCAACCTTGCCGCTCATGCTCGTGTATCCGAACGTTTTCTTTGTTTGTCTCTACGGGAAATGGGATTTTTTCTCGTGTTTTCTGGAGGGAGTTGCAGGGAAAGTGTAGTAGTAGTTGGGGGCAGGGGTGGCTCAACCCTTAGGCGGATTAGGCGGCCGCCTAAGGCCCCCAATTTAATAAGGCCCCTAATTAATAAATATTAATGAAGTTTTTTTTTTTAAAAAAAAAATTTAAGCCTTAATTATAAAAAATATTTTCTAATTAAGGCCCCAATTAATAAATTAATTAAAAGATTATTATAAAAAAAAAAAAAAAAAATTTGGTCCTAATTATAGTCAATATTCTCTAATTGAGGCCCTCAATTAATAAATATTGATGAAGTCTTATTCCATAAAAAAAATTAAAATATATATATATATTTAAGGCCTACTATAGTCAATATTCTTTAATTAAGAACCAAAGTTATGGTAAAATGTAAATAAGTAATTAATAATGGCTTTTGTCCACCGTAATTAATTAATAATTATGATAAATAAATAATTATAGCAATATTCTCTAATTAAGGCTCTAAATTATTATTGGAGCCCAACGTTCCACAATAAAATCGGAAGAAACAAAAATTAAATGTTAAGAATATGAAAAGTTTTCAAATAATTTTATTCCAATTACGAATTCTCTCTATATAAGTTTAAGAAATTACAATCACTAGATGATAAATTTGCAAAAAAAAAAAAAAGTCTTAATCTTGAAGGTTTTCTAAAACATGATATCTATTACGATATTAATGGTTTAGATTTATTTTCAACAATTAAAAATTTTTAAAAAAATTTTACAAAGAAGAAAGTGCTCAAATTGACACATTAAATTATATAAAAAGATTTAATTCTTTTCCTAATGCATGTATCGCTTATAGAATTTTACTGACAAATACCTATTACAGTTACTTCTGCAGAAAGAAATTTTTCAAAATTAAAATTGATAAATCCTACCTAAAAATCAACAATGTTACAAGAAAAATTAAATGGATTAACCATAGTATCAATTGAAAAGGAAATGTTAAAAAAATGAATATAAAACTTGAATACGTAATTTTGCATCACAAAAAGCAAGAAGAATGATTTTAAAAATTAATATTTAATTAATATTTATTTTATTTATTTATTTAAAAAAAGCCTCATTTAAACTTTTCGCCTTAGGCCCCGAAAATGTATCGAGCCGGCCCTAGTTGGGGGATAAAAAGTGGAGTAGTAGTTGTTGCAGGGAAATGTGTGGTATTAACGTGAGCACTTTCCCTTTTTTTTTTTTCCCTTTTTTTTTGGAAGTACAAGCCGTTTCCTTTTTCTTTTCGGATGAGGCTTCCATGCTGTAGTTTTTACTACAGCATGGAAGCTGTAGATATCTAAGGGCCCAAATCAATTGAAAAAAAATTTCAATTGATTTGGGCCTACATTTTTTTTTACAGCTTGCATGCTGTAGTTTTCTACAGCATGCAAGCCTGATCCTTTCTTTTCAAATGCAGGGCCTGACTTTATTATCTTTGGATTTAGGTGGGGAGTGGGATATTAAAAAGCCCAATTAGGATTAGTATTATCTAATTGGGTTGATTAGTATTATCTAGTGGGATAATACTATGAACTATTTATTCATGAAGAATTAGAAATTAATGATGTGCATGAGATGTAAATGTGAACATCTTTGTTTGTTTGATAGCAAAATTTACAGATTACATTAATAGACTGCCAGCCTTGCTTCAAACCAGCCCTCATATCATCCAAACTAATTTTGGTAGCAAAACCATTTATGACGTTTGATCTCTCCCCTCTACTAGGCCCGCTGCCAAATCTCTCCCCTCTGCTGAATGCTACTCAACATTAATCTCAAGTATCAATCTTTTAACATTCTTGTTTATGTGACACATTTATATTCACTTATTTTTTAAAAAAAGAAAAGAAAAACGAAAAAACATAGAGAAAACTAAGAAAATCCTACTTGAAAATGCTGAGTATTCTCAAATTATATCACGTTATATGCTAATAAATGCTAGAAATTCTCAAATTATATCACATTAATAGTGGCGAAATGTCACTCCATATGTGAAGCGTATGGGAATAAGTATGATCGATCATTTACATTTCAAATGAAATTAAAAATATATATTATTATTATCATGATTTAAAGTTGGTGGATTTAACTGTGTACATGATATCAATGTTGGCACATCTTTTAAACATTTAAATAATCAGGCATCATATATACACAATTAGATGTATCAGCTTAAAATCTTGACCAAAAAATAAATATTATCCATTTCAAATGAATTAGAAAGGAACCTCTTCGATGCTGATGCCTTAAATCATAGAAAAGTATAATTCAAAAGAATGTTAAAACCTATTATATAATATACATGTCCTAACCGTAAATGTTATTAATTACCGTTGGGGGTTTTTGCCATTATGAGAAAACAAAAAGAAAAAGAAAAAAAAAATGGATGAAACTTAAAGCTCTGAGTTTTAACTTTATAATCAATATATAATACATTTTCAAATAAAAAAATTTTAAAAAAAAAAATCTTCCAAAAAGCATTAACAAACAGAGTCTTATCTGCTTGAACCACTTAATTGCAACAATATAGCTATTTTTAAATGAATGTTTTGACTATGATTCTTTATTGATAATGAAAAAGAAAAAAAAAATCACACAAAATGGTGTGAAGGTTAGCTTCATTTGTTATATGTGTTTTGTAAGATTTGATTGTAAATAAAGCATTTCATAATTAAAAATGAATTCGAGGGAATTATTTAGAGATTATGAAGTTTTGGAAATATTTTGGAACAAAATATCTCAAAAAGGCCTAGAAGTACTCTAGCCGTCTTACTCCAAGATAGTTCTATAATTTGACTGAGGTACGTTTGGTATGAGAAATTGTTATTTTATTAAAAAAATATAATAACTTTTATTAATAATAAAAAAATATAGAATAAAATAGTTTTGGTGTTAGACTCAAATGTTATAGAATACGATAAGAATATAATAGTCATTTCTATGAAGAAAAAAAAAAAAAGAGATTCCGTGCAAATTGCACTAGTGTGCGCGATCGAACCTGTTCGAACTCCATTTTCTCAAGCATGTATCGGGCCAGTCCAGGCCTATCTACTCGGACTAACCGATGGGCTCAACTAATGTCGAACCCTCCATCATAAATTGAGATATGATCGGTTGAATTCCCCGCAGATAAACCAAAAATTAATTCACAAACTAATACATAATTATAACTATGATCAGACAGAAACATCTGACCATAAGCACAAATGCTCTCGTAAGATGGGCCAAATATATATTATATTTAAGAATATATTAGCTAGTATGCATATATAGCATGAATCGGACAACCAGTAGTTGATAAATTTGATTATAGATTAGTGTAAAGATCTTTTTATTATAATTATAGAGTATGGTAGCAAGATCATTACACAACCTTTTCTAATTTTTTTTTTTTCTAATTACCTGTTCTATACTTTAGCTTAAAAAATTGTGAGTAGGTTTTAATTAAATATGTGACTTGTCATGAGAGTTGATCAGTGCAATATTAGCTGGTCGGAGAATTAATTAGGGCAAGCATGTGTCTACAATGAGTGAGAAGATACCATCTTTGTTTATTTTTTTTTTGTTTTTTGTCTTTTGCCTTGTGATTACAAGACAAATACATTAATAAATAACATACATAAAAAAAAAAAAAACGTTTTCAGAGAACAATTTTTTTAAAAAAATAAAAAATAAATAAAAAAACACCTCCAAAACACATTTACAAATATAATTATTTCATGTATGTTCCTTTTAATAAACTCTTTCTTTTTTATTCATAGAACTAATGAAAAAAGGGTGCCTTTCAAAGTTTCAACGTGAAGTGCGCGCCATTAATAAAGCCTTAAGAAAGTGCAGAAACCTGTCCCGTATACTTTTTTATCGTCTGTTTTATTTTATGCATAAATTAAATAAAACCAATTCTGTGTTCTGAGTTCCATTTAGTCCCACGTACGTTAGAAAATTCATACTTTTCCATTTAGTTTCATGGTATCTTCTTATGCTTTGAATGAGAACAGTTCATTCAGCCTGGACATTTTTCTTGTTTTAGTGGGCCTCACTTTATTAAAAAAAATATATATATTTTTTTGTTTTATTGAGAGCAGTCCAAGACTGAATGACTGTTCATTCAGCCTGAACTGAAGACTATCACGACTCGCTTTGAATACTGATATGATAAAGTAATACACGCGGCTTGATCGGGACAGAAGTGGTAGAGGATCGGACAAGCCACGATGCCTAAAGCTGATTTGTGGAAACGTCTACAATTTAATTAGTAAGTGTTTCCTGTCAATGACATGCAGAGTGCTAATTAATTACTGTGAAACTTCTTTCTAACGCAAAGGATGCGTAAAAAGTATCCACGTGTATTATTGATTAGAAGAGTCAAAATATTTCGTAAAATACCAAATTTGATTTTGGATTGGAATGATTCCAACACGGCTGTCTGTAGGAACGAGTGATAGTTTTTTTGACAAAAACCAAATGCCGAATTACACGGTCGATCAGGTTTTCCTCTACGTCACGTTGGATCTTTTCCAATTTGAGCTCACGTCCAAGTTTTGGTTAGCGCCGCACCAAATCCTCACTTGTTTAATCAATGCATCTGACTGTCATCAACGGACTTGGTAGTCGAGCTTACACTCAATTTTTGGTTCCTGCCGCATCGGATCTCTTCAGCCAAAAAAATTAAGTAAATCAATTGTATTCCAACAAGAGCGATCAGAACAATGCTACTTGTCCAAAAAATGATCTAACTAGATACAACTCTCTTTATGTTGTAAAAATTATATAAAATAAAATAAAATAAAAAAAAAAATAAAAAACCCTACATAAAAGGGAGTTGGACCAAATTAAATCAAGTGGTTGGACAAGTAGCATTGTTCTTCCAACAATGATACTACTTTTAAGATGGCACGTGTTGTGGTAGATAAATCTACCTCAAGCACGTGCCACCTTGGAGATAGATTTTCTACTTTTAAGATGTAAATCTATTTGTTGGAAGAGCAATGCTACTTATCCAATCACTAGATCTAACTTAGACTGTAACAGAGAAGAGATCGCCAATGGTGGAGGAAGGGCATGTGGACAAAGGGCGTGGTGGAGAACTGAATATTTGGGTTACAAAAAGTATAAAAGAAAAAAGATGGGAGAATAGCGATGGGGAATAGGGGATTGGGAAGCAAAGGAGAGGCAGAGTTCTTCCCTCCTCTTAATTCGAACACTCGCAAGGAGAAGGAAGATCTTACTAGGAATACTAAAAGTTGTCGAAGAGTAGGGGAGATGCAGGAGGTTAAGGTTCTATTTGTTTTGACGTAAAATGTTTTATGTTGAAAATGTTTGGATAAAATACATTTTACTCCCCGAAGTATCCAAACATTTGCGTTTTAACTTTCAATGTTGAAAAAGTGACGATCGACTTTCATGAAGTATTTCACGTTGGCAAAAAATATCCTTCATCCATTTTGTCGGTCTCTTTGGACGAAAATCAGGTCATGTGCCACGCACGTGACTTTTTTTTTTGTCCAAACTTTTAAAAATAACATTATGGGGTAAAGTGTCACAAAAAAAGAAAAAAAAAAAGATTTTAATAAAAAAAAAAAAAAAAAAAAGGGTTGGTAACCACCCCTAAAGGTTGCTAGGGGAGGCTCGCCGCCACCCCCGACCCATGGGGGTGGCCGCGCGCTACCCTCAACTTCCCTAGAGGTGGCCGCGCGCCACCCTCGACTTCCCTAGAGGTGGCCGCATTTTACGCGGCCACTTATGGGGGTGGCTCGAAGGCCACCTCCAACTTTGGGGTGGCTCGCAGGCCACCCCAGAGGTAACTAAGGGCAGTGACAAAGCCAGGATTTTGATTCAGATGAGTAAAAAAAAAAAATTTAATAAAAGAAAAATTAAACAAAAATTAGTTAAAAATATTAAAGAATATAACTAATGAAATAAATAAACAATTCAAGAAATCTAATTATTATTGAAACATATAAACAATTTATTTTATCACGCTTGGCGTTAATTTATTCAATTGTTCTTAACGAGTCTTTATATTTTGAAATCGTTGTATGATTTATTCATTGCTGATAGTCTTGAATATATCTCTCTCAATGTACGTAACCAGAGAATTATTCATTAACTGATCTCTCATTCGGTTACGTAACTAATTTTTAGCAATATTAATTGCTGAAAAAAGACTCTTTTAAAAGTAGCTATCGCAATTGGCAGAATCAATAACAGATTTGCTAAATCTACAGCG
>FXXK01001667.1:8463-21115 GCA_900184695.1 Betula pendula | reverse complement strand
AAATCCTATTTGGATGTCACTTTTGCTCTTAATGATAGACTCGATAGTATATTATATCTAGAACAATTGTGTTTTCATTTTCTTCAACCGATTGAAGCCATAAATCATAATATTTTCTCCAATAGTGGATACATGGCGCCAGAGTATGCAATGGAAGGGTTATTTTCAGTAAAGTCCGATGTTTACAGCTTTGGAGTTTTAATGCTAGAAATTATAAGTGGAAAAAAGAATACGGGCTTCTATCATCCTGAGCATGAAGAAAGCCTTCTCCCACATGTAAATCTCTTCTTCTTTTTTTTTCTTTTTTTCATCTGCATCTTGAGTTCAAATATGAAATTTCTATTTATTGTATTGAGATAATTAAAAGCAATCTAAAACAGGCATGGCGAGTATGGAATGAAGGCAAAGGACTGGAGTTGATAAATCAAACCTTAGTTGACACTTGCCCTGAAAGTGAGGCTTTGAGATTGATCCATATCGCATTGTTGTGTGTTCAGGAAGATCCTGATGAAAGACCTACAATGTCAATTGTTGTCCTCATGCTTGGAAGCAACTCGATAAACCTTCCTCGGCCATTACCACCTCCATTCTCTTTAGGTAGATCAATCTTATCTAATCAATCTTCAACAACTGGGGCCATGATAGGTTTTTTCGCATCTAATCAATCTTCAACGAGTGCTTCTACCCAGTCAAGAGATTAACTGGAGTATGCTGTTCCATCCACTTCAAAATATGAATTTTTCATTTTGATTACCGAATTTCCTTCCTATCAGGGGATGCATCATTTTCATGCAAATATTACAGGGTAGGAACTATAGTACTTCTATAACCATATCCTACTTCTATTCTTGTAATGCTTTTTACTGTAAATATACTTGCATACGAAGAGGAACTACATTAAATTAGCACATATACAAATTATAGAAAACAAATTTACTCATAAAGGAAATGACTACTGTCCTCAAAGGAGGGCCATATCTTATGATATGACTTTTTAACAGAAATGTCCCAAGTTTTGCTTCGTGTGTTGAAGCATGTATATAGGGAGCTAGGTTTAATTTCTGTGCATCTGAATGTGTGAAGACCTTCATCTCCAGATTTTGTTTTTCTTTTGACTGAGGACCGGGTTTCTCAAGCATTGAATACTAATATGGTAAATTTGATCGAGACAGAAGTGAAAGAGGACACGTAACTGTCTATGCGTATTCTTAATTAGCATTTAGCATGTGTTTCCAGCTTTTAGCGAGTCAAATTATTCGATCATTTTCCTTTTCTAACACTATGCGAAGTGCTTATATTATTTTAATATTAAATGCATTGTAGTAACACCAATTTGTCCATGCCTGCAAGATATGAAAATCTTCCACGTTTTTTCTCGTTACGGAAACAACTATTTTTCTAATCGTACACCATCTCCAAAACTAATGGCATCGGACTTCAATATCTCTACAATAAAAAGCAACAAATATATAATTGATAATACAAAGCATGCAATCTTATGGTCAATTATTAGCTACAACCTGTTGGGATATTTACGAATTAGTCCCAACAATTTTCTTGGTATTGCCCTGAGTTTGATTTGGTGAAAACAATCTTACCATGCCAACTATGTCGATAAATACTACATTTAATTAACAGCTCAACTATGTGCTAAGGACTTTAAAAAATAATAATAATAACAATAATAATCACCAATGTCCTCTTTAAACTAACATCTAATTTACAATGTTAACTAAAATTAAAGATAATATCAATGTTCTCCCTCTCATATATAAAAAATTTGCAATGTGTATCCTTTTTGTCCCGCAAAGGACAAAAATGTCTTTTTAAAATTTTTTTTAATAAAACAAAAATAATCTTATAAATTCAATTAAAAAAAAAGAAGATGAAACTTCAAATAGATCTTCTGAACTTTAGTCATTTTTGACATATCCTACTTAATATTTAAAAACTCTTACTTTAATACCCTAAACTTTTAATGCATGTTTATCACTTACATCCCCTCGGTTAGATTTTTTCGTTAAATCCTAACAGACAAGTGCAAAAAATTTCAAAATACCCATCCTTTTAGATTTTTTTTATAATTCTTTTTTTTTAAAAAAAAATATAAGGATATTTTAGAAACTTTGACAGGATTTCATAGTGAATTATGACGGAATGGAATAAAATGAAAGAAGTTATAAGTTCAAGATACTAAAATAAAATTTTTTAAAAATTAGGGGGCATGTCAAAAAGACCTAAAATTCAAAGAGTTTATCTAAAGTTTTCTCTAAAAAGAAAAAGTCATTGTTCTTGTAACCCACAACTGTTGTTGTGAGTCGTGACTCATGGCAACTATTGGTCTTGTGAAGCCGTGGGTTTTTTTGAATCTTTTTGAATTTTTTAAATTTTTATTAAAGTTATTTTTGTCATTTGAAGAATATTACAAAATTTTGGTAATTTGGAGAGAAACTTTGTTGTAATCTTTAATTTGATCAACATTGCAAATTAAAGATTAATTTGAGGAAGTATGAGTACTTTTTAAAAGACGAGTCAACCTTAATTTTATATACACCATTAAAAAATACACTTTGTATTCACCTGAAATTAATATACACCATTACATTAAAAATTAATAATAATCTATCACAAATCTAATAATAATTTTAAAATTAACGTAAGTTTTAAGCAAACACAAACATAAGGTTTCATTCACTATTACTCTATGCTTTAATATGGAATAGAGGGCGGACGATTGACTAGCTGACATTAAACTTTCCACGGTGGCAATTGACTAGCTGTGATATAAGTCGCCACAGGCCCACAACAATCGGTCGCAAGGACGAACACGTTTCCATATTGTCCAAATAATTAATTCTGGACGTTGAACAAGTACTCCAATCTCCATTAATAACGTAAGATTATTTCACTCGTTCTCTCCAACATAAGAAGATTATTTTCTTTCATAGATTATCTGCTACAAGCATATTTGCTGTTGATCGAAGTGATCAAGGAGGAATGATGTTTTTGTTCGAAAAAGCCTTCCTTTTTCTATTATTTGTAGGCTGTGCGCTTATCGGCTCCATTAATTCCCAGCCAACCTACGTTTACCACACTTGCGGAGATCGATTAAACGAAACCCTCAACACTTCTTTCCAATCAAACGTCAGAGTCCTGTTGGGTTCTTTATCCACTAAAGCTTCCGAAAACAACAGCTTCTACAGCGATTCCTCTAATGGCATCTACGGCCTCTTCCTCTGCCGAGGTGATGTTAACAGCAGTACCTGCCAAAGCTGTGTCAACTCAGCGGATCAAGAGATCACAACTCGGTGTCCATCTAATAGAACTGCCATCATCTGGTTCGATGAATGCATGTTAAGGTACTCCGATACTAATTTCGTTGGAGTGGGAGAGACGTCGCCGGCACTGCTCATGTGGAATATCGGGAATAGAACATCACCTGATGAAACTGATTTTGGAGGACAAGCTCTAATGAACGGACTAATAGAAGACGCTTTAGGAACAAAGACGTTGTACAAGGCAGGTAACCGAACAGGTAATGGATTTGGGCAGGATAGATATGGGTTAGTGCAGTGTACTAGAGATATCAATTATACTTTATGCAGCAAATGTTTGCAATACTTGATGACTGAAGCCAATCAGTGTTGCGAAGCGAAGAAAGGGTGGCGCGTTTTGGCCCCAAGTTGCAATATAAGGTATGAAAGCTACCAATTCTTGCAGCAATCACCTGTGCCTGCACCATCGCCACCGCCCCAACCTGTGCCTGCAGCACCACAGCCGCTGCCCGATAATGGTAAGACTAGTTCAACTTTTCCAGCCTCTGCATAATTTGGACTTATAAAAATGTGCATGTGGGCCAATTTGTAGATCAGTCCTTGAGTTTATAGAAGAAACAATTATCTTAATACTTTAATTTTGATCATAAAGTACTAGTATTAGACAATCAAAGACCGTAGTAGATCTAAGAAAATTAGTTGACAGGGGCTGATTGGAAAAATAAATGCTGATTGTTTGATTGCTGGGTTGGTTGGTGTACTACTAGTGTTGAGTTGTTTGCAATTGGGTTTGTGGTTTCTGCAGTTCTTGTTTCTGCAGAACAGAGATCTGTTATTAAAAAATAGGTTGTTTGTAAGTGTAAAAGAACAGAGTTTGTAAAGGGTTTGTTTTTGCGCAGTGTTGCTGCTTTGTTAATTGCTAATTGCAACTTTGATCTAGCTTTTGCTAGAGTGTATTGGTTCGCTGAGTTTTACAAAATCTCTTGTTCATCCAAAAAAAACCAAGGATAATTGCAGTCTTCAGTACTAAGGGGAGTAATTGGGACAAAGAAACTAAGTAAAAATTCACTGAATGTAGTAGAAGTTGTCCCCTATGTTTGATTTAGAACCTGCATTTATCCGAAAAATTTAGTGGTATTCCCCATTCACTGCTTGGAACCTTCAATGAAATACTGAATCCATTATCTCTAGTGAGTGATATCAAAGACCCTTGCAAAATTGGGTGCTTATTGATTTGTCTTGTTTGTCACAGTTTGTGCAGGCTATATATATATATATCCCTATATTTATGATGTATCTTTGTTTTAAGATATTGTAAGCAAACTACTGTATGATGAAACAGGACGACGAGGAGGAAAGAATACAACAAAGATCGTAATCATTACTGTATCATCAATTGCAGTAGTTGCGGCCCTCTTGGGTTTCTGGTATTATTCATCCTTTGGCAGGAAGAAAAGAAAAGAAGGTAGAATGTTAATTACACGCTACTCAAGGGGAATGAAGCTAACTAATTCTATTTGATTTGTACTTCTAGACGGCCACTCATTTTAAATCTATTTACTTTGTTACTCAGAAGAGGAAATTATGTTAGGAAACTGGGAAGGTTCACCATCAGTACACTTCATGGACGGAAGTATCCGTGCCAGGGATCAAGACAATAGTACTGGAGAAATGCATTACTTCAATTTAAGTACCATGCAGGCTGCTACAAATAATTTTTCAGATGCAAATAAGCTTGGAGAAGGTGGTTTTGGCCCGGTTTACAAGGTTAAAAGACTGACTAGTTCTTAATTTTGTACCGATGCATTTTTTAAACTTACTGTATAATTTTGCATTTGAAAATAGTAAATTGCGATTGTTGAGGATCAATGGCATCTAAAGATTTCTGTGATAATTTGGTTTTAGAAGGAGAAATGAACTACTAGTGAACCGCAATGTATGTCCATGTGATAAATTTTCTTTGGTTGAGAAAGTTTAAAATGCTTCCAGGGAAAGCTAATTAATGGAAAGGAAATAGCAGTTAAAAGGCTTTCAATCAAGTCTAATCAAGGTCTTGAAGAGTTCAAGAATGAAGTATTGTTAATTGTCAAACTTCAACACAGACATCTAGTGAGGCTCTTGGGATGCTGCTTGGAAGGAGGTGAAAAGCTTCTTGTCTATGAGTACATGGCCAACACTAGTCTTGATGCCTTCCTCTTTGGTTTGCTCTCTCTCTCTCTCTCTCTTCCCCAATACCAAGGCACAAATCTCCTATCTGAGAGAACTATTTGCCTTCCTGTTATTACAAATTTACAATGCAGATCCAAAAAAAAGTGGTTTACTAGATTGGGCTAAGCGCACAAACATTCTCAATGGGATTGCTAGGGGCCTTCTATATCTACATGAAGACTCTCGGCTCAAAATCATCCATAGAGATATGAAAGTAAGCAATGTATTGTTAGATGATGAGATGAATCCAAAAATATCAGATTTTGGTACTGCTAGGATTTTCGATGGCAATCAAATAGAAGCAAACACTAACAGAGTTGTTGGTACATAGTAAGTTATTCTTCTTGTGCACATGTTTTGGGATGGTTCATTCCTTTTGTTCATCTTTGTTTTGCAAATCCTATTCGGATGTCACTTTTGCTCTTGGACTTGATAGTATATTACATCTAGAACAGTGGTTTTTTCATTTTTTATTTTCTCCAATAGTGGATATATGGCGCCAGAGTATGCAATGGAAGGGCTATTTTCAGTAAAGTCCGATGTTTACAGCTTTGGAGTTTTAATGCTAGAAATCATAAGTGGAAAAAAGAATACAGGCTTCTATCATCTTGAGCATGAAGAAAGCCTTCTCCCACATGTAAATCTCTTCTCTTTTCTTTTCTTTTTTTTTTCTTTAATCTGTATCTTGAGTTCAAATATGAAGTTTCTATTTATTGTATTGAGATAATTAAAAATAATATAAAACAGGCATGGCGAGTATGGAATGAAGGCAAAGGATTGGAGTTGATAGATCAGACCTTAGTCGACACTTGTCCTGAAAGTGAGGCTCTGAGATTGATTCATATCGCATTGTTGTGTGTTCAGGAAAATCCCAACGAAAGACCTACAATGTCAATGGTCGTCCTCATGCTTGGAAGCAGCTCGATAAACCTTCCTCGGCCATTACCACCTCCATTCTCTATAGGTAGATCTATCTTATCTGATCAATCTTCAACAACTGGGGCCATGATAGGATTTTCCGTATCTGATCAATCTTCAACAGGTGCTTCTACCTAGTGAAGAGATTAACAGGAATATGTTGTTCCATCCACTTAAAAACATGAATTTTCCATTTTGATTACAGAATTTCCTTTCTAGAAGCTTCTCCTATATATCAGGGGATGCATCAGTTTCATGAAAATACTACAGGGTAGGAACTGTAGTACTGCAATAACCATATCCTACTTGTATTCTTGTACTGGTTTTTACTGTAAATATATTTGCATACGGAGAGAAACTACATTAAATTAGCACATACACCAAATTATAGAAAACAAATTCACTCATAAAGGAAATGACTACTGTCCCCAAAGGAGGGCCATGTCTTATGATATGAGTTTTGAACAGAAATTTCCCAAGTTTTGCTTCGTGCGTTGATGCGTGCATGTAATGTAGGAAGGTTTAATTTCTGTGGATCTGAATGTATGAAGACCTTCAGTCTTGAATCCAGGAGGCAGGAGTGATCATATCATTGAGTTTAGTATCATTGGTGTTGGCCACCGCACCTTTATCCACAACTGCAAAGAACTTCACATTCGACAATGACTAGAAATAATCCTTCTGACATGGCAAGTCTCCCTTGTGTTTATACAGAAATGATCAAGGAATACTAATCGAGACACAAGTGGAAGAGGACAAGCCACGGTGCGTAAAGCTGATTCGTTCCATGGATTGGACACGTTACTGTCTTGGCGCATTCTTAATTAGTATGTGTTTCCTGTCAATGCGGTGAAGGGGGGTGTATTATCTGGGGACAGAGTGCTAATTAATTAGACGAGTCAAAATATTCATTTTCCTTCATCTAACACTATGTGGAGTAATGCTTATTTTATTTTTATATTAAATGCATGGACAGTTGCATAATATTATCTTAGCTAATTAAGAGAATATGGATATTATAATATTAGAACCCAATTATTGTCCGTTGAACAAGGAATAGAAAATTGAAAATTCTGCTTTTTATGCATATGAATAGGGGTGTGCAAGTTCACCGCCTTCCGCCTACCGACTGTGTACCGATCGAGTTTTAACCGACTCCAACCGCCTACCGCCCACTGACGGTCGGTAGGCGGAAGAAAAAAAATTCTTCCGACATTTGTCGGTCGGTAGGCGAAAATGGTTTTGTACCGACTGCCTACCGACTTTAACCGACATTTACATTCTCATAATCAATATAATTAGGAATGAAGAAAATTCAAATTTTGAGAAATCCAATCATGTTGTACCACATCACTTTGTAAAAGTTTTTTTGTAAAATTTTTTGAAAATGTTTTATGATGTCACTATGAGAATGTGAATGACTGATCTAATAGGTTTGTGAATGTTAATTATGAGAATGTGAATTTGAAACAGGTTTTTATATTATTGGGTTATATTACATTTTAAAAATATCAATAGTTTTTGAAAATAGCCATATTAGAAAACTTATTTTTCGATCAAAAAAACGCAAAGGCTTTAAGGTCATAACCTGAAATTTGGCCCAAAAAGTACATAGGCCAATCCAACCGAACCGAAAAGTTGACCCGATTCAACCGACATTTCCGACCGCCAATTACCGACAAAGTCGGTAGGCAAAACAAGCCTATGCGGTAAAGTCGATACAATTTCTGACATTACCAACTGTAATTTAACGAAACGCAAAAATGCTATTTTTGACACCGACTTAACCGACGAATACCCCTACATATGAAAATGGAAGGTTTAAAGAAAGAGAAATGAGAGACGAGCTTATATATACTTATTAATTTTGTTAGTATCATGTAGGCAAAAGGGAAATGTATCCAAAGATATAGCTGTGAAAATCTTTTCCGTTTTTCTCGTTACGGAAATAACAACCGGCCCATTTCACCCACTCACGACTACTTAAAAACTTTGAAATATAATAGGGGGATGATCCAACGTGAGTGGACTTTTTTGTTTTTGTTTTTGTTTTTTTTTTTTTTTCTACACCATACTAAGGGAAGGAGAACTGTGAGTGGACTTGAAATTTGACCAAAAAAAAAAAAAAAGAGAGAGAGAGAGAAATGATTCCTTTTTTACTTGAATAAATTGTTGAATTTTAAATTCTAGAAAACGAGAGTAGTTTTGACCTTGTCCACGGTGACATTGACTAGCTGGCATTAACGCCACAATAATATTAATTATTATTTCACTTGTTCGAGATCAAAGATTATTTTCGCCATATATAAGCATATGTTCATGGACCAATTTTCTGTGGAAGCCTTGGAGAGATAGATAATGTTTTTGTTCCAAAAAGCCTTCCTTTTTCTATTTTTTGTAGGATGCGCGCTTATCGGCTCCATTAATTCCGAGCCAACCTTCAACTACTTCTATTGTCAAGATCAATCTAATTCCAATCAAACCTCAATGTTCTGTTGGGTTCTTTATCCGCTAAAGCTTCCGAAAACAACAGCTTCTACAACAATGCTTCTAATGGCATCTACGGGCTCTTCCTCTGCCGAGGTGATGTTAGCACTAGTACCTGCCAAAGCTGTGTCAGCTATGCGGGTCAATATATCACAAGTCAGTGTCCATCTAATACAACTGCCATCATCTGGTTCGATGAATGCATGTTAAGGTACTCCGATACTAATTTCTTTGGAGTGGGAGAGACATCGCCGGCACTGCTCATGTGGGATATCAAGAATACAACTGTTTCAGCTGATGAAACTGTTTTTGTAGGACAAGCTCTAATGAACGGACTAATAGACGACGCTTTAAAAACAGAGACGTTGTACGAGGCAGATAACCGACAGGGTGGGTTTGGGCAGGTTAGATATGGGTTGGTGCAGTGTACTAGAGATATCAATACTACTTCATGCGGTAATTGTTTGGGAAAGTTGATGAGTGACGCCAATCAGTGTTGCCTACAGAAGCAACAGTGGCGCATTTTGGCCCCAAGTTGCAATATGAGGTATGAGACCTACTTATTCTTTCAGCCACCACCTGTGCAGCCATCGCCACAACCTGTACCACCGCCACCACCCCAACCCTTGCCGCCACAGCCACTGCTCGATAATGGTAAGACTAGTTCAACTTTTCCGGCCTCTGCATAATTTGGACTAATAAAAATGTTCATCTATGCCAATTTGTAGATCAGTCCTTGAGTTTATAGAAGAAACAATTATCTTAATACCTTTTGATCATAAAGTCTAGTATTAGAAAATCCAATTATCTAAGAAAATCAGTTGGCAGGGGCTGATTGGAAAAAAAAAAAAAACAGACGATATAAAGACAACCAAGGATATATAATGGCAGTCTTCAGATCTCTGAGGGGAGTAATTGGGACAAAGAAGATGACAAACTTGAATGTAGTAGAAGTTTTCCCTTATGTTTGATTTAGAACTATCATTCCCCATTCACTGCTTGGAACCTTCATGAAATACTGAATCCATCATCCCTACTACTGATCAGTGATAATAACAGGGGTGCTTAAGGATTTTTCACTATTTGTGCAGGCTATATCCCTATATTTATTGATGTATCTTTGTTTGAAGATATTTTAAGCAAACTTAGAATTGTATTGTATGATGAGACAGGAAGCGGGGGAGGAAAAAATACAACAAAGATCGTAATCATTACTGTATCATCAATTGCAGTAGTTGCGGCCCTCTTGGGTTTCTGGTATTATTCATGCTTTAGCAGGAAGCAAAGAAAAGACGGTAGATTAATTACATGCTACTCAAGGGGAAACAAGCCAACTAATTCTATTTGATTTCTACTTCTAGGACTGCCACTAATTCTAAATCTAATTTGTTACTCAGAAGAGGAAATTAGCCAAGCAATTATGTTTGGATACGGGGAAGGGTCACCACCACTACATGACTTCATGGACGGAAGTACCCATGCCAGGGGCCAAGACAACAGTGGAGAAATGCATTACTTTAATTTAAGTACCATGCTGGCTGCTACAAATAATTTTTCTGGTGCAAATAAGTTTGGAGAATGTGGTTTCGGCCCGGTTTACAAGGTTAAAAGACTGACTAGCTAGTTTTTTAGTACACATGCATTTTTGGAAATTATTGTATGATTTGCATTTGAAAATAATAAATAGCAATAGTTGAGTATCAATGGCATCTAAAGATTTCTGTGATAATTTGGCTTTAGAAGGAGAAATTAACTACAAGTGAACCGCAATGTATGTCCATGTGATAAATTTTCTTTGGTTGAGAAAGTTTAAAATGCTTCCAGGGAAAGCTGATTAATGGAAAGGAAATAGCAGTTAAAAGGCTTTCACTAAAATCTAAACAAGGTCTTGAAGAGTTCAAGAATGAAGTGCTGTTAATTGTCAAACTTCAACACAGACATCTAGTGAGGCTCTTGGGATGCTGCTTGGAAGGAGATGAAAAGCTTCTTGTCTATGAGTACATGGCCAACACTAGTCTTGATGCCTTCCTCTTTGGTATGCCTTCCTCTCTCTCTCTCTTCCCCCAATACCAAGGCACAAATCTCCTATCTGAGAGAAAAATTTGCCTTCCTGTTATTACAATGCAGATCCAACAAAAAGGGGCTTACTAGATTGGGCTACACGCACAAACATTCTCAATGGGATCGCTAGGGGCCTTCTATATCTGCATGAAGACTCTCGACTTAAAATCATCCATAGAGATATGAAAGCAAACAATATATTGTTAGATGATGAGATGAACCCAAAGATATCAGATTTTGGCACTGCTAGGATTTTCGATAGCAATCAAAAAGAAGCAAATACTAACAAAGTCGTGGATACATAGTAAGTCATTCCTCTTGTGTATATGTTCCCAAGGGTGGGGTGGTTCCTTCCCTTTTCACTTCTTTGTTTTGCAAATCCTGTTTGGATGTCACTTTTGCTCTTAATGATAGTATGCCATAACTTAATTACAATATTTTCTCCAATAGTGGATACATGGCGCCAAAGTATGCAATAGAGGGGCAATTTTCAGTAAAGTTTGATATTTACAGCTTTGGAGTTTTAATGCTAGAAATCATAAGTGGGAAAAAGAATATGGGCTTCTATCATCCAGAGAATGCAGAAAGCCTTCCCTTGAATGTAAGTCTCTAGATCTTTTTTTTCGTCTGTATGTTGATTTCAAATATGAAGCTTTTATTTATTGCTTTGAAATAATTAAAAGCAATATAAAATAGGCATGGCAACTATGGAATGAAGGCAAAGGACTGGAGTTGATAAATCAGACTTTAGTCAACACTTGTCCTGGATGTGAGGCTTTGAGATTGATCCATATCGCATTATTGTGTATTCAGGAAGATCCTAATGAAAGACCTACAATGTCAATGGTCGTCCTCATGCTTAGAAGCAACTCGATGAACCTTCCTCGGCAATTAGCACCTCCATTCTCTGTAGATAGATCCATCTTATCTGATTAATCTTCAACAACTGAGGCGATGATAGGACTTTCCATATCTAATCGATCTTCAATAGGTGCTTCTACTTAGGGTTCGTTTCAGATTGTAATTTCAAAAAGTATGATTTTAAAAATAGCGATTTTAAAATATACTATTTGAAAATGTGATTTTTAATAACACAGTTAAGCGTTTAGCAAAATCGCATTTTGACCTTTAAAATCATAGTTTAACCTTTAAAATTTTGCATTTTCAAAAAAACACTCTTACCTATGATTTAAAAGTGTAAAAAATTCGCGTTTTCAAATCGCAATATAATTTATAATCGTACTTTTTGCGTACAAAATCAAAATCTCAAATGCAGCTTTAGTCAAGAGATTAACAAGAGTATGTTGTTCCATCCACTTAAAAACATGAATTTTTCATTTTGATTACAAAATTTCCTTACTAGAAGCTTCTCCTATCAGGGGATGCATCATTTTCATGCAAATACTTGTTAAGAGAGTTTTCAAAATTAGTATAATGGTGTATATATATCTATGTTTATGGTTTGGAGATATTTTAAAATGGAAGGTATATATTTAAAGAGACTTTGAGAGTCCTACATGGAAAGCTTGGTGCATGCACTTGCACCGGAGACACTTGCACCAAACGCACACATGCGCGTGCGTGGCAGTGGTCTGTAGGGCACTAGTAGCACCTGATGATGCACTTGATTGTTAGTAAAGTTAGAGATCGGAGCAATCATACTATTTGGTGATTTTGATCTGGATATAGTCTCCAATGCAAAC
>FXXK01001666.1:20060-51086 GCA_900184695.1 Betula pendula | reverse complement strand
TCGAAAATAATCTTCCCTTTGCTAGAATGGAAAAACCGAATTATTCTTTGGAGAAATCTAAGTTTTTGAACCCATATTTAAACAATTTTTTTTTATTTTATTATATAAAAAATTGAAAAAAATCTAAATAAATCTTTTATTCCAGAGACAAATTATAATTAACTTAAGTTTTTTTATTTTTCAGTTTCTAACTACATTAATTTTTAGTGAATGTAAAAGTGTCATTATATGAATTTTTAGCAAAATTGTTAAAATGTTTATAGGGTGTTCAGGTCACCCCCACAACACCACCCAACACCACACCAAACCACACACACACACATACCCACACAAAACAACACACACACATATATATATATATTATATAATATTAATATAATATATATATATTACTATAATTATATATTATATATATAATATTTATTTTAAAAAAAAAAACCAAAGGTCAAAAGAATAGTGAACCACCTTTCTTTCAAAAACTAGGCATTATTTTTGGACGGATGTTGAAAATTAAATTTTTTTCCTTATTTTATTAATCATATAAAAAAAGCTTTTAAGATTTAATTTTATTTATTTATTAAAAAAAAAACAAAAAAGAAAAAGGGGGAAAAAGTGGGTGCTGCTTAGCCACCCCGAGCATCTATGGGGGTGGCCAATACCACCCCCAGCCACCTGGGGGTGCCTATAACCACCCCTAGCCACCGTGGAGGTGGCCATCCACCCCAATGGTTGGGTGTGCCGCGGCGCACCCCCAGTTGATTGGGAGTAGCTCGATGTCCACCACACCTACATTTTGGTGGTGAACACCCATGGGGTGGTTCGGCCACCCTTTAATTTTTATTTTTATTTTTTTTTATTATTGAATTTTAATTATTTTTTAAAATTTTATTTTAATATTAATTTATTTTATTTTATTTTAAATAAGTTAAGAGCATTATTAGAATAATGTGATAAAAGAGGTCACGTGACGTGCACATGACCACTATTCCGTCCAAACATACGGCTCAAGTAGACGCAGGAGGGGGGGCTATTTTACAAGAATTATGTAGTTTGATGTATCCATGTGTATGAGCTGTCATTTTGGGGGCTAATCAAAATCGACTATTAGTTTGAGGGGCCAAAAAATATTTTTCCCATTTATATATATATACACAATATTGAAGACATATTCGGCCATTTAGTGAATAGTGAAGAAGACAAATGTTAGACTCATAAAATATTTTTCAAAACAAAACATTCTTACAAAGTAATGTGGCACAACATGATTGAATATTTTAATATTTGGCTTCTTTTCAATCATGTTATAGCATTTTACTTTGTGGGTTTTTTGTTTTTTTTTTTGTAAAATATTTTGTAAAGTCTAGCATTCTGCATTCGTCAAGAAAAAAGACAGAGTAGCTATCTTTCAATTTTCTCACCAGATTTTGGTTGTACAGTACAATGGATTTAGAGAATATTTTCTCGTCTTTAATTTTCTTTTGTTTACCGATGAGATTTAGGCATATCAGGGCTTTTGGGTTTAGTGAGATTTGGGTATATTCAAGTCTTTTGGTTTAGTGGTTTTCTTTGTACTATCTTAATACTTTATCATTTTTGATAGTGAATTTTCTTCATATCGTCTCCGCCAATGGATATAGGCTTGTAAGTCGAACCACTTAAATCTTAGTGTTTTGTATAATTGTGTTGTTTTCGATTTATCAGCCCATGGTGGAGGGAATACTCTTCTCATGTGCTACTAGGGCTAGGTTTAAACTTTTTTTTTTTTTTTTTGCTCTTTACTTGAAGCCAATGCTTGGGATTGGGTTTTATCCATTAGCTCAATGCTTTTTTAAATGCTCACCCTTTAGAATTAAATTCATGAGCTCAATGCTCTTTTAACTGCTTAAGCCTTTAGGAATGAAAATTTCTAAGCCGAAACAATTCCAAAATAACAAAGCCGTAAAGGAATTAAATTCATTGGCCCAAGATTTATAAAATAAAACAAGTCTTAAATAAATAATTGAGGCCCAAAATCAAATAGTCAAATTACATTAATTCAAAGAGGGACCTAAAGGAAAAAAATACAATTAACTCCTATAGGCTTGTGATACTTGTCATCCATGACTTGTCACAGTTACTATTAATCACAATTGATTCCTGTAAACAAATGTGATTGCAGTCTAATTCGTATTTTTGAATTTAATCAATTAATCCTTGTGATGTGCTTGTTTAATACATAATATTACTTCTCCATGAAATATTTCATAGTCGATAAATTGTCACTTTAATTCACTACCTCTTTTAATTATATGATTATCCTTTGTACTCTATGAGACTTTATCTCACTATATGTACACAAAAGTTTAAGTATCTCCCATTGAAATACTCAAATCTGAGTTTTAGAATATCATTCTCATGAAATTTACATTAAGGAGAATATTCTTTTTCACTTTGTTTAATATAAAGGAATTAAATTTCTTCCTGAAGATAGTGTTCTTACAATGCTACATGCAATCATCCATTAGATTGAAATTTTGACAATATTAAATTTGAGTTCACAATATTTTCAAAATTTTATTATAATTGTTATAAACAATTGTGCACATACATCATTTTTATGAGAGTATTGAAATAATGATGACTTAGCATGGAATCTCTTTGCTCCTACACTTAATTGGGATTCTTCCATTGTGCTTTATACACATCATCCCAACATTATGTAAGCCAGCTCAGGAAAACCATTTTTCTTTATTATTATTAAAACCATTTAAAAGGAAATTTTGAATGTGCAACTTCTTCTTTGCGTTTTTACTTATTTAATTACGTCCATAAAATAATTTTCTAAGCTATGTCTATTCGCTGTCCCAATTGTCGGTGTGTAGAAAAACGCCTACAATTAATTTTATTGAGGATTTATGGGCGTTTGTTTTGCCGCGCATACTAAATACTGAAATACATTTTCAGCGTAAATGAATGCCACTAAAAGAATGCCGAGAAAGTTAAAAAGTTTCTTGGCGTTCACGTTTACTAGGAGAAGAAAAAGTTACAACACTAGGAGCCAATATTATGCGTCGGGAATTAAGATTTTTTTACTCGTCGGCATTTATTGGCCACAGAGAAATGGCATGGGTTTTTTATTTTTTTTTTATTTTTTTAAAAGTACACTGTACACTCTCATCTTGCATCCATCTTACTGAGCTGATTTGGTCGTGTTCATTAACTCTTAGAATTTTTGTTTTTTATAAGGACTAATTTAAGAGTTGATGAACATTGCCATATCAATCTAATGAGATGAGATTGAAATGAAATATAGTGTATAACATTACTCGAAATACAAAAAAAGTATAAAACAAAGATTAATGTTATTTGACTTTTATATAATTTAGATGATGTAACAGTAAAAATTAAATTTTATTTATTTATTGTTTTTGTTTTTATTTTTATTTTTTATAATTTTTGATGAAATAATTAATTTTTATTATCACATCATTAAGTTGTACAACACTTGTAAAACAATCTAACTAAATAGAATAATTAGTATAAAGCAATATCGAGAATAGATATAAAGAATGGCTTATCAACTTATTTGAACAAGTAAATGAATCGGTAAGGGTTTTTTCCCTTTACAGTACGTAGTTCCGTATAAATACATATAGCAAAAGCTACATTATACATCGAGCAACCAGGAAAAACAAAAAAACCAAAATCTTTGCTTATTTTGTTGGGTGTAACCGTAAGCGGTACAAGAGCTTTCACAATTTGAATAAACTAGTTACCGTCTCCAGGGCTAGGTCCGCTCGGCAATCTTTCGAGCCAATAGGCCATGCTGTGCTTGGCCTTCTCATAGATGGTGGAATATGTCTCCAGGTGATTTGCACTCGAAAAATCCTCCGATAACACTCGGGCTGCTTCAACCCTGGCATGGCTCAAGAAGGCCACAGAGATGACAAAGATAATCAAAAGGGTGCTCGTCTTTCTGAAATTCATCTCTTCAGAAGAAGAACTTGCTGGAATATTGTATGAACTTTAATTAATATTTCTTGTCAAAATAAGAGCTTTTGACGGTGCTTGTGGATGTGTGTGGGAAAGTATGAGTAATCGAAGGGATTTATATATAGTGCTAGCTAGCTAGAGTTTTGAACCTGCCTTTCTGGACTTGGGATTTCGTGGGCTCTTATGGTTTACGTGTTGACCAAGGAGTTCGATTTGAAAAAGTCATGGACATGCATGCAAGCTAAAACACGAGGAACTTGGTTTTGCTGGGTAAAGTTCATATATACATGTGCTCCCGGGTTTGATTGTCAAGAAGTCAATATTGGGATGAGTACAAGGTAAATCTAAAACTTATGCTTCCCAGCTATTTTAGTATGGACCGGCCAATTGAATCGTTGGCATTGCCCGAAAGGATAAGATGGTACCAATCTAAAACATAATATCATATCCTATGTTTCAACGCGGTTTGTGGTGTTAATTCAGTCCAAATTAAAGCTTGGAAAGTTTGAATAGACTTAGATCGCTACTCTTGTGATTCTTTGACTGTGATCGAAAATAAGAAAGTGTTTGAGAAATCACCAAATGGTGCGTGTTTTCTCCGAAATGGCCATAATGCCCTTTGGCTTTTAGATTAATTTTTAACATTTTTGTTTGTTCTGCTTGTACAGTTCGGTAAGATCCTCAACGTACACTTTATACCGAACGCGTTCGTGTTTGGGGGCGGTGGGAAAAAACAGTCAAATGGCTCTCTTCCATGTGTCTTTATATACTTACTAATCCTCGTATGAATTTTTCTTCAAAAACCGCCAATTTGAAAGATGAATATATATATATTATATATATATTTGTGGGAAAAATGAGTATATTTGATAACCCATGCGCTGCGGAGACATTCGTAAGATCCTCAACGTACACTTTATACCGAACGCGTTCGTGTTTGGGGGCGGTGGGAAAAAACAGTCAAATGGCTCTCTTTCCATGTGTCTTTATATACTTACTAATCCTCGTATGAATTTTTCTTCAAAAACCGCCAATTGAAAGATGAATATATATATATTATATATATATTTGTGGGAAAAATGAGTATATTTGATAACCCATGCGTGCGAGACATTCTAAGACAATTTGTTATTTACGAATGCAAAAACTTTAGGCCAAAAAAAAAAAAAAAAAAACAGAACAAAAAACCAAGTCCAAAATGGTGGGAAATTTTGAATTGACTCGCTCTTCTTAATCTTGTTCTTACTTTGGAATGGACTGTGCCAAACACTTGAGAAATTTATTTGAAGGAAACAACCGAGCGAGACACCTAACCATTATATTGTTAATGATCGATCATAATGTCGTATGGGCTTTGGACATTCTTTGGTCTTTGGTCTTTGGTCTGTAGTGTTTTGTAAGATACCCATTTGAGCAGGAATATTATGTTGTATGACATTAGCGTTAGAAATTTTTTTTTAAAAAAAAAAAACAAAGAGAGGTGGGGGAGGCTCTTACACAATCCCCTACCGCGTGCAACAATATTCACTTGCCACTTCACGGATACCTGTTGACTCGGTGTGTTGCAGGTCCCACTTTCACAAACTGCACTCTAATAGCTGCTACAGCACGCACCGACAATCTCGCAGTTTGAACGCTAGCTTCTTGTCGTAATGTAAAATTAGAATGATCGGTGAAATTTTCTAAATTTTTCTAAAGTTTCGTTTGTTGGCGTAAAATAATTTTTAGTATATTTTGGTGTTTGGTGAGACAAAAAATAATAGTCAACGAAAATTATTTTCAGTTTGATCGATTTTTTTTTTTAATTTTATAAAATGGTTTTTCATTTTTAAAATCATAAATCATTTTTCGAGTTTGACTTTCTCATTCTCAAATCATCGGACTATAGCCAAAATACTATCCGACCCCGTCGGAACCTAGTCGGGACATTGCCGAAACCCAATTGGGATATCACTAGGACCTGATCTTGACCTCGCCGAGACTCGGTCGTGACCCTTCCAGGACCTGATTGGGACTCGGCCAGAATCCACTCGAGACCTAACCAGGCCCGCCCAAAATATTACCGAGACCCACCCAGGACATCGCCGGCACCCCCTAAGACACCGCTGGGACTCAACTGACACATTGTCGAGACCCCGTTAGGATACTCCCGGGACCAATCATTTCGAGACCTGCTCGGGACATTGTCGGGACCAGATCATGACTTCACTGGGACCCAATCAAGACATTGCCGGGACCTAACTGAGACATCGCCAGAACCCAATCGGGATATCGCCGGGACTTGCTTGAGACATAGCCGGGACCCATCTAAGACACCACCGAGACCTGCCCAAGATACTGTCGAGACCTGACTAGGGAATCGGTGAGATCAGGTCGAGATCCGGCCGGGACCCGACTCGGACAGCCAGGACCTGCTTGAAACATCGCCGGGACTCGGCCAGGACACTACTGAGACCAAGCCAAGACCTAGCCAATACCAAGCCGAGACCCGGTCAAAACACTGCTAGGACCTGGTTGAGACACTACAGAGACCCGCTCGGGATATCTCTGGAACCCGGCCGAGACACCGCTGGGACTCGATCGAGACCCATCCATGACATTGCCAAGACCTGGCTAGAACATCACCGGGACCCACCGGGACATTTTATATTAGTATTTTTAAATTCTGCATAAAAAAATAATAATTTTATAGGTTATTATGATTGGTTAAAAATATAAAAAAATATTTGCAATTTTGTATACGCGCCAAATACCTAAAGATATTTACGGCACCAAAAATTATTTTTCTAAAAATCAATTTTCTTGAAAATCAATTTTCCTGAAACTATTTTTCGATGAAAATTATTTTACATTGAAACAAACGAAGTCTAAATCAACATTAATAGGAAAATAGCATATTATAATCATTGTAATATAACAACATATCAGCGTCGACTCTAATGTCGTCACTGATGTTATATCTAAATTAATAAAAAAAAATTAAAACTCACATCAACGTCAACCGTTGTCGACGCTGAGGATGTTGATATCTAGGGCATCAAAATGGTGTTGATTTCCTAGCTATTATCAGTGAACTTTATGATTTTAGTTTTCTTCGGTTACTAATCTTCAAGGATCACATGTTTATATAAGCATTAACATGTACAACTATAAACTTTACAAAAGCTGTACAACTGTTACGGGTGAATTCCGGAACGTATCAAAAATTTTCACGTCCTAAAATGTTGGTTTAAGTATAGACTAGTGAAGAATAATCGTCTCTCCCTAGGGTTTCTCTCTGAGAGAATTCTAGACGTGAGGGCCCATCTCCAACTTTTCAGGGTGGAGATTTCCCGGTGTTTTGCTTTTACGAGTGGGAACTGATGAGGGGAATGACGGAGGATCTTCATATCCTGTGTGGATGGCTCTCTCTTTCTGAAGGAGAGAAGGAAGGCATCCCCATATCTGATGGAGAGATAGCAGATGCCAGGGCGAAAAGTTTTCACTGCTTGGTGGGGCGTTTTCTTTCTGATAAGAAGTTTAATAAGGAGGCTTTCAGGTCTATGATGCCGCAGCTCTGGAACCCTCAAGGCGCGGTACGCTTCCAAGAGTTACAGGAACATCTGTGGCTTATCGAATTTTTAGCGGTGGATGACAAGGACAGAGTTCTTAAGGGGCGTCCATGGTTGTTTGATAGTCAATTATTTGTGCTTAATGAATTCGACGGTAGTATCCTCCTTCCCAACTAACCTTCTATTTCTCTCCCTTTTGGATCCAAGTCCATGATATCCCCCTTGTGTGCTTGACGAGTAGGGTGGGCAAAAAGATTGGAGAGTCTTTGGGGGAAGTTCTGGAGGTGCATGTTCTAGGTGAGGGGGCAGGGTGGGGACGCAGCTTGCGCATGCGGATTACCATCGACCTCCGAAAACCCCTAGAGCGAGGTCGTGCTCTTTTGTTGGGAGGCCAATCTGTATGGGTCTGTTTCAAATATGAAAAGCTGCTGCCCTTTTGCTTCAGTTGTGGTCGTATCCTACATGATGACAGTAGTTGCCCAAAGCCAGGACTTAAGTTAGACGAAGCCTTGCCAAAAGCTCAATAGGGGAGTTGGCTTCGGGCCGAAGTCTCTAGGCGAAGTACTGGGGATAATGGTAGATCCAATCCTGGTTGCCGTCAAGGTAGGGGACGGCCTCCTATGCTGTCCACGGCGCCTCCAACTGACAGTGGGGAGAGTCGGCCGTCTACGCAAGATCAGGAACCGTTCAGTTTTCCTCACAACGAAACGGTTGTAACGCCTCTTGATGTATTAAACTCTAATGTTTGTAAACGGCCAAAGGTGCAAACGGCTCCAGGAACGATTCATTCAGGCGTTACGAGTGCCACTTCTACTGCTCCTTCAGGTCAGACAGGCGTTTTTTCTCGAGGATCCACAGCTTTTAATTTAGATAGTGTAACTGAAGGCAGGAATTTAAAGCCAACGGCTCTCTCATTTGAAACGGTTCCTCCATTGTCTTATTCTGTGCGGCCCAGCCCACACTTCAATGTAACGGCTCCCCCTCTTTCCGAAAGGGGGCCCAGCCCATCCAGAACCGAGAAGCCTTCCAATCAGGCTTTTGTGTATGCTGGACCCGACCCTGGCACTTCCAACCCAATGCAACATGAGAGGCCTGCTTCTATTCCAGTTGTTTCTATGGGCCAGGACCCTCAACTTGAGGATTCAACGAAGCATCAGTTCTCCTCTACTGCATTCAAGACGGTTTCTGCTACTGGAGAGCCAGGGGTTGATGGAGGCCGTAAACTTAACTGGAAACGGAGGGCACGTGCATGGAAGGGCGGAGCTAAGAAGGAAGCTTTTGTACCTCATGGGGCAACTAAGCGAAGCACCCCTATTCCCTCAGAAGATTCTGGCTTTAGGGGTTCTGAGAAGAAAGGTATATGGAGTGGGAATATGGAGGGCCCTATCCTTCCCGGTTTGGCGGCGGCTGTGGAACAGCCCTGCTAGTCTCAATGAGTCTCATCAGCTGGAACTGTCGAGGGCTTGGGAACCCCCAAACAGTTCGAGACCTTTGCCAAATGGTGAAGGACAAGAAGCCCCGGATCTTGTTTCTTATGGAGACGAAGATTCGTGAACATATAATGCAGATTATCCGTAATAAGATTGGTTTTGCAGGTATGTTCGTGGTGGATCCCCTCGGTTTGAGTGGGGGTTTGGCACTTCTTTGGAAAGAAACTCGCGAAGTGGACTTTCAAAATTACTCCCTTCGTCACATTAACGCCGTCATCTCTATGGGAGATACTCGTAGTACTTGGAAATTCACGGGATTTTATGGGCACCCGGATCGCACGTTACGACAGGATTCATGGAGGTTGCTAGAACACTTGCAACTTTTCCAACCACAACCTTGGCTTTGCGTGGGGAATTTCAATGAAATCACTGATCAATCTGAAAAGGTCGGAGGCGCTTCTCGTAGTGAGAGTCAAATGGAGCGATTTCGGAATACTTTGGAACATTGTAATTTGTGTGATCTGGGATGGCGTGGTTCCAAATTTACGTGGAACAATCGGAGGGATGTCGCTCATTTTTCTAAAGAGCACCTTGATCGGGCCACTGCAACCTCAGAATGGTGTTCTTTATATCCTAATGTGGATGTCACTGTTCTAGCAACCATTACGTCAGACCATAAGCCTTTACTAATCCGGTTTACTCCTACATTTGAACGTTGGGTGCAGAAAAGGATTTTTAGATATGAGGCTAAATGGAATTTGGATGAGGCTTGTGGGGAATTGATCAAATCAGTGTGGGCTGGACCGGAACCCACTCCCAATCGGCTACAGAGTGTACAGCAGAAACTCCAAAATTGTCAGCATGCTTTAAAGTCTTGGAGCGCCACTAAATATGGGCATTCAGGATCCCTTCTCAAAGCTCATATTCAGCGTTTAACTCTCCTCCAACAGAATGAGGATCCGGGTGATTGGGTAGAAATCAAAGCTCTTCAGAAGGAGATTGAACTTTTGCTGGAAATGGAAGACGTATGGTGGAAACAGAGAAGTAAGCGCCACTGGTTTAGGGAGGGAGATCGGAATACCCAGTACTTTCATTCATGGGCTTCTCATCGGAGGAAGGTAAACTCTATTACCAAAATTGCAGATACTTCTGGGACCGTGTGGACTGAGCCGCAGGATATAAGCCGGAGTATTGTCAACTACTACCAGGAGCTTTTCTCTACCTCCCATCCGTTAGGCATAGGGGAAAGCCTCAGCAGTGTGCAACCCGAAGTCACGACTGAGATGAACTTACAACTAAATCAGGTTTTTACAGCAGAGGAGGTGGACATAGCCCTAAATCAGATGCACCATTTTAAATCCCCGGGTCCGGATGGCTTCTTAGCCAGTTTCTACCAACATCACTGGGCTTCGGTTGGTCCTGCGGTCCGTTCTGCAGTGCTGGAATTTCTCAATTCTAGACAAATGGCGGCTGATCTAAACTCTACCCATATTGTCCTCATCCCTAAGGTATCGCCAGCTTCTAAGGTGACGGATTTTCGGCCGATTAGCTTATGCAATGTCTTTTATAAACTGATTGCAAAGGTTTTGGCCAATAGAATGAAACATATTCTGCCCTTGATTATTTCAAAAACTCAAAGTGCTTTCATCCTTGGTCGCCTTATCACTGATAATGTATTGATAGCCTTTGAGGCTCTCCACTCTATGGCGTCCAAGCGGAAAGGTAGAAAGGGGTTTATGGCTATCAAACTCGATATGAGTAAGGCATATGACTGGGTGGAGTGTGAGTATTTAGAAGCGATTATGGGCCGGTTGGGTTTTAATGGGAGGTGGACGTCTCTTATTATGTCATGTGTTCGCTCAGTTACTTATTATGTTGTTATAAATGGCTCTCCTCAAGGTCACATCATACCCACTCGAGGGCTTCGCCAAGGGGATCCTCTATCCCCATACCTATTTCTTTTGAGTGCAGAAGGCTTAAGTTCTCTTATTCTCAAGGCTGAAGCAGAGAGGAGGATTTCCAGGTTTCCCTTTTCTAAAGGAGGCCCTGTTTTGAGTCATCTATTCTTTGCAGACAACAGTCTGTTATTTTGCCGCTCCACCTTCTCCGAGTGGTGTGCCATCCATGAATTGTTGGAAGAATATGAGGCTGCATCTGGACAGATGATTAATCGAGACAAGACCTCACTTTTTTTCAGCAAAAATACAAGGGCAGAATTCAAGGAGCGTATTTTGTCCATTCTTGGGACCTCCTCCTCACAAAACTATGCCAAGTACTTAGGTCTTCCAACTTTGGTGGGTCGAGACAAAAAACGTGCCTTTGCTAGTATTACAGGCCGGATCAGGGCCAAACTCACTGGATGGAAGGAAAAATTACTCTCTCAAGCTGGGAAAGAGATTCTTATCAAAGCAGTGATTCAGGCTATTCCCACATATAGCATGAGTGTCTTCCAACTCCCCAAGACTCTTTGTAAGGAATTGCATTCCCTTATGAGCAAGTTTTATTGGGGTTCAAAAGGTAAAGACTCCCCAATGATCTGGCGGAGCTGGACAAAGATGGGGAGATCAAAGTTACGAGGAGGCTTGGGCTTTCGAGATTTAGAATATTTTAATCTAGCAATGCTTGCTAAGCAGGGGTGGCGTATTCTTCATTCCCAAGATTCCCTTGTGACTCAGGTTCTAAAGGCAAAATATTTCCCACACTCCTCTTTCCTGGTAGCTAGAGTGGGCTATAGAGCTTCTTTTGCATGGAAAAGCCTTTGCAAGTCAAGAAGCCTTCTTGAAGAAGGACTGGTGTGGCGTGTGGGTGATGGGCATTCCATTAGAATTTGGGAGGATAAGTGGCTTCCCTCGCCTTCCTCCTACAAAGTTCAATCCCCAGTGAATATTTTACCTCCTGACGCCAAGGTTTTTGCCCTTATTGATGAGGAAACTCGATGGTGGAATGTGGAGCTTATTCACCGTGTTTTTAACTCTTCTGTAGCTGCCCGTATATGCAGCCTTCCCCTCAGTCCTAGGGGCAGCCCAGATCAGCTTATATGGAGGGGGTCTATGACAGGGCACTTTAGTGTTCGGAGTGCTTACCATATAAAGAAGGAAGAGGCGATCAATGCTATCGGGGAGAGCTCTTTGGAGGCTGTTACTCGTGAAGTTTGGGAGCGGCTGTGGAGCTTGCGCGTGCCAGGAGCTATAAAAAATTTCCTATGGAGGTTCTGTCACAATCTGTTACCTACAAAGTTAAACCTTTTTCAAAAACAAATTGTTTTAGACTCCTTGTGCCCCCTGTGTGGCTCTCAACCCGAATCAACAGGTCATATTATCTGGGAATGCGTATCGGCTACAGCTGTATGGATGGAAAGTTCCAAGAGAATCCAAAAATTAGCCATTGCCGCCAACGATGGTTTCATTTGTTCCGAGAGCTTGCTCAGAAGCTCGATACAGAGGAGCTAACGCTGTTCTCTTGGCTGGCTCATAAAATCTGGTTAAGGCGGAACACAGTGGTCTATGGGGGTTCTTATCCCCCCAGCTTTTGGTTCAAGCTACAAAGGAATCTATGGAGCTTTTCTTGCAAGCCCAGTCTCTCCCTTCCTCTAGTTCGGCACCTCGGGCAATCAAGGCAAGTATGGCGTCGCCCTTCGGAGGGTGTTCTCGAAATTAACTGGGACGCTGCAATCCACTCGGAAACAGGTACCATGGGGGTGGGAGTCATTATAATGGAATTCAGAGGGACTTGTCTTAGCATCGGCTTGCTCCACGCTTTCTTTTATTATGGATCCGGCCACAGCTGAAGCAATTGCAGCGTGGAGAGCTGCTTTGCTCTGCCAGGAACTGGGCCTTCAAAGGGTGATAATGGAAGGGGACGCCTTTGGCGGTTGTTCAAGCTCTCCGGCAGACTACGCCTTCATGGTGTCAGTATGGCCAGCTTATTGCGGATACACGCAATATATGTTCTCAATAGTCTTCCATTTTGGAAAGCTAATCATGTACGCAGGGAGGCCAACGAAGCGGCTCATCTTTTGGCTAAGGTAGCCATTACTCGGTCCTTAGATAGGGTTTGGCATAACTGTTGTCCTGAATTCATTCAGGGTATTGTACTTGCAGAGCAAACCTCTTCCTTTTAATTTCGTAATAGAATTCCACTTCAAAAAAAAAAAAAAGAGTATCATTACAGATGAAACGTAAGTTGTTTGTAAAAGGAATGAGAGGCAAAGGGAATTTACCATTAAATATTGGGCTAAAAGGTGCAGGTTGTCCTTATGGAACAGTTTCTATAATAAGAATTAGTAAATATGACTTGGCAAGAGCCAAAATGCTTTCAAAGATATGTTCTTCAAATACAGATGAAGAACCTGGACATAATGTAAGTATTATTTTTTTGTGCTCAGAAAAAACGTATTATATTTTTGTTAGTGAATCTAGCCTAGTGCTAGTGATGCAAGTGAATTAAGAATATGGTTAATTATCTCATGCAGTATGCAATACTTCGAACAAAAACTGACCCCAATAGGAAGCTTGTTGGAATTGAATCATATTTTGGCTTATATAATGCAAAAGGAGTCACTGGATCTCAATATAGTGAATTTCGGATGACACTTTCAAATGGTTTGGACACTACAAAAATAGGTTTCATGGTAATTCTCTAATTTAAGACAGCTTATCCTTCCCTAAGAATTTTTCCTATATTGTAACTGACGAACATACTAAGCAAATTTATTTTTAGGTAAATCCTTTATTGTTCAAAGACAACCAGACTCGGCTATTTGCTCACTTCACGTTGGGTTTCTATGTTGTGTTGAGTAATAAATTCTCAAGTACTTCTAGGTTGGCCCATAGATGAGACTTTTGTTGTAGGTAGAGAACAATTTGCCATTAAATTGCAAATCAATAAGGTATGAAAGGGAATATGTACATTACATGTTCGTTAAATTACTCAAAAAATCCATGAATATATGTTCGTATACTCGTGTACACTGATCTTTGTTTCATTTTTACTTACAACCACATGGTAGGAAATACGTGGCGGGCTAAATTCAACAAAATTTGTCTAGACTTTGTACTTTGAGGACCAGAATTTTGTAATTGGTTTTTGGCCCCCGACACTATTTGCAAAGTTGAGTGAGTTTGGCAATCAAGCTGATTGGAGGGGGAGAAGTTTATAGTCCATGCCACTAGACCAGCCTAGCCCCCCTATGGGTTCTGGCCTTCCTCCACGCTGGAGCTCATCAGAATATGCTGCTCATAGTCGGCGAATTGGAGCTGCGTATGAAAATGCAGAGTTTCATTTTGTCAATCCCATTGATACAGAGGTGTATGCATCTAATCGACATGCATACAGTATTCTAGATTTAGGATATTATGATGAATATTTTAGACGTCTTATTTTTTATGATGGTCCCAGTGGAATCAAAGGAGCTTGAAATTATCGTTTAAGTTCCCATTTTAATAATATGGAGTTTTTGCAAATTTTTGATATTTTATATGACCATAATCAGTTTGTTCTTAACCAAAATTTAAAATTATATATATGACACATCTCCACTTTTATATATGTCTGATGCTCCTTAATAAGATAATGTGTTAAAATATCATTTATTTCAAAAGCTTAAATTGATAGGAATAGATGAATTTAATCAACACTTTAACATAGTGAATAAACAAGTTTGTTTTATTACAACTAAAATACCAAGCAAAATAACTCGAGTTTAAGACACACTTCCCAACCCCAGCTACCCTAATTATGCTAACCAGGTAGCCGGAGGCACCTCTGGATCTGATGGGGCGATCGTCCCAAAAGTGTGACGACATTCGGGACAAACAGCAGTTCTCCCTATGGCCACCATATCTATGAGACAGCGAGCATGGAATATGTGTGCGCATGGCAGGATGCGTAGGCTATCCCCTTCCACCAACTCCGTTTGACATATTCCACAGTGAGTGGTTCCAAAAGCGCCCACTCCCTCTCCCACAAACTGGAGACTTGGTAACCTTTCTATCATCCGCCTTGACTCCCCACGCAAGTAAGAAAGCCGTAAATAGCATAGTCCCAAGCATATTAGGAATACAACGCCCACAACCACACAACAAACTATAAATAGTATCCAATCGAACTTATTATCATCATCAGGGCCCTCATGCCGTGTTGATCCGGAAACACCAGTAATAAGGACGAAGAAACTTATGTAGTAGATGAAACAATGAGCCTGCAATAAATAATTTAATATTATGTTAGATTTATGAGATTTAAGTAAGATCACACCAAATTTTCTGCAGTAAGACCACTCAACATGTCTTACTGCAGAAACCACATGCGAGAGACAAATTTAGGAACACCAAATTAAAGAAGCTATATATACTCAAAGTGTAGAGACTAATCCCATTGGTTTCTCCCTTTTTTTTTTTTTTTTTTTTTATGAAGGGTATTCTTGTACATTGACATTTTTTTGATTGTTTAGGAGAGACATTGATAGTGGGGTGGTAGTTTAATGAGGGTATGTATATTTTTCCCAAAAATATATTATAAAACATTTTTACTTATCAGCAACAAAAAAAATATATTTATAAGTGTATTACTTAACTTTGATTTATAATGTATTATTTTCAAAGTCTAAATTGAATATTAAGGCAAACAAAAAATTAAAGAACATGAAAAGATTAAAAAAATATATATAACGAGAACAGTTAGAGTACATTCTTAACTAAAAATTAAAAGCCAACTTTCAGTAAAATTTTCAATTAGGCTCTCAAAGAAAAAACAATAAACTAAATTGGGTCCGTAATTTCTTATTAATTAATAGTTTTCTAGCTAGTCTCATCATTAACCTAATAACATAACTTTTAACAAAGAAAATTAATATATAAGCACCAAAAGCAAAACCATATCTAATTATTATATTGTACCATAGACAAACAAAGCTAAAAATGGAAGGCAAAAAACTTTCCACTTCAAATTTTCTGTTGTTTAATTGTGGGATTGGCTTAGTTTCTGTAAAAAAAAAATTGGGGATAATCTCTTTATCTTTTGAAAAAGTGAGGGAGGTCTGTGGAGATCATAATTCCTAAATTTATCCCATGAAAAGGAAAATGATGATTACCAACTTTAGAGGTCAAAAAGTTAATTAAGAAACCCACCAATTTTCACAAGTGTGACCTGTGATTATCTTAAAACTGCCCAAAGTAGCAGTAAAAAGGTTTGAGTCCAACTTCAACCCGCAACCCCATCAGGGGCTGTACATTACATAAAAACTTAATTTGTATAATTCTAATCCCAAAACATTACTTAAGAAATAATATAAAATATGGTATTTGACAAAGAACACTAAAAGAATAAAAATTTTTTTTAAAAAAATAATAATAACAAGGTAAGAGAATCTACATAACAGAACTCAGATCCAACAAATTAATTATGTTTATGGCATCCACGTAAATGGTGCAATTTAAATCACATAACGCAATGCTCAGTTTCCAATTTTCTATGTAATTATGCAAACAGCAATTATGTAAATAGCAATTATGTAAATAGCAATTATGCAAAAGTTTAAATTCAAGTAAACTTTGATGTGATTCGTGACTCATTTTCTATGGACGTGGCAATTTTTTGGGATTCCAAGGGGAACATTCTCTAGGCTAGATTGGTTATTTTTGAAGGACACCTTAGATTGTTCTAATATCAATAAATCTTGATTTTTTTTTTCTTTTATCAGTTTCCAATCTTACAATTTTCACGTGAAAGTTTTTAAAAATAAATTTTCACAAATGTATGTAATGTATAAAAGGGCCTATTGCACCAATTACATGTATACAAATCATTTATTCTAACCAAATGGTAAATTCTAATATGAATTCTTGATTTTCTATTAATTATACATCTCAAATATGATATAGAAATAATAAAAATTTAAACTATTTAATTTAAAAAACAATTGTTAAAAATCTCTTAAGTCAATACTTTACACTAGAAAAATTGCAGGCAGTTGCATATCAGTAGAAGAAGAGTAAGGAGTTGGAAAAGGAAAAAAAAAAAAACAAATTAAATGAAGACTGGATTCATGAAATATTTAAGATACGATTGATTTTGATTCATAAGAATATTGATTCAACTTAGAAAAAGAAAAAAGAAGAGTACATGCCAAAAAAACAGAGTCTAGGTCAATATCTTTTCTACTTGAGGAATATTTTGTGTAAAAAAAGCTAATAATATAATAATAGCCTTCTGCCCTTGCGAAATGTAGTCCCTGCACAATTTGAAACGATGCGTTAAACCAAAACCTTGGACCACAAGTTATCAGAAAAGACTAGAAGAGAAGAATAGAAAGATGATTGACAACCTCCTCTCCTCCATCTCTGACGTCGGATCCAGTTGCTGTCCCTTATCCGCCGGAAAAACAGTTCCATCCGCACTGGCCATGGAATCAGTCTCCATCACCTTTTCCTTCAGTTGGGCAGACGACTCCACAGAGATAGCTGTGCATGTGGGGTGGTTGTCGGCCGGGACAGCATTGCCGGAATTGCCCATGTCGGTGTTTTGAAACTATCGGCAACGTGCAACAACCTTAACGCCTCAGAGAAGCAGACCAACTATCAGTTTCAAGTATTCTGAAAAGTTGGTCTGTTCTCAAGTTGTATTTGTAGACAATTTGGGAACAGAGCAACTTGTGAAGTGCAGAGGAACACTGTCTTTCACAATACAATGCCATGGGCTACCAAAAACAGAGGTGATCAATTTGAAAACAACAAACAACCGCGGTCTTAATTATCAATTTTACCAAAAAAAACTAAAAGGAAGAACAAATTAAGAAGATAGGAACTTACCCAAAACAAGAAGCAAAAAGTTGAATGAGATGGCAGCCACTCATGAAGTTCAACATTTTGGTGCGATTTGCTTAATTTGCACGACAAGAAGCAAAAAGTTTTCAAGCTACGCGCGTTGCTATATATGGTTATTTCCTAGGTACATAATTTTCGAGGTTATTTCCTTGGCGGAATGAAGTTTAAACGATAGTATATATCGTCTATAAAAATATAAATAACCCCTCTGTTTTTAAATGATATAATTAATTACCAAGCGAAAAACAGTAAAACACAACAGATAAATAATTAAACTAGTTGCTGATACTCGGTCTTCTTGGATTTAAATATTGGCGATTTTTTAAACTTGGACGCCTGAAATGGCTTCTTTTTTTTTTTTTTTTTTTTGATGAATATATGAAATGGCTTTCTCCACACACTTAACGTAATCCCCTAATGGATGCTTTGTCGAAGCATACGTTGATATTAATGCTCAAGATAAGGTATACAGAACAAGCATTATGTTGATTTTTTTTTCTTTTTCTTTTTAAGGAAGGGCCACTAAAGTTCTTGGAGTTATAATGGTTGCTTTTTTGCTCTTACGTTCCGTTTGTTTTAAAGTTAAATTGTTTTCTGTTAGAAAATATTTTCAGCAAAAAAATTATCCTAGTTGAAAATATTTTTTTGGTGTTTAACTCATACGGAAAATTGCGATAGCCAGTGACCTCAAGCGACAGTGAATTACAAAGACTTGTAGCGCATTCTGACAACTTCCAGCGGCAGATTCCGGCAACCTCCATTGGGGGCTGGCGACTTGTGGCGGCGGCGGATAATGAACTACGAAAATAAAAAACTTAAACTCGAAAATAGTTTTTGGTTCTAAAAAATAGAAACTATTTTACCGAAATTAAAAAAGGTTTTCTTTGTTAACCAAAAATGATTTTAGTTTGACACGATTTTCAATCACAAAAAACACAGAAAATTAAAAAAAATATTTTTCAAAAAACATTTTACATCAAAAGTCTTAATCTGGCGGGCTTGAAATTTTATTAATTTCCTCTCCGGGATGCATGGTTGGACTCCTCTTCGAAGAAGTGACTAGAAATTTACTTCACTTTTTCTTCCCCATTAATGCCCTTTTTGCTCAGGAAAAACAAAAGAAAAAAGAAAAAAGTGTACTGCATAAATATTTCAATCAATTCAGAGAAAATTCCTTTAACTGTATAAAGTTTGATATGGTCGCAAACACAGGAGATTAATTTTTCATAGCAAAAGATAAAACAAAGAAATGCCAAGGCTAGAGACTAACGCGCGTTTGGGAGAGAAATACTTAAGAAAGAAACACGTTCGAAACTGCATGTCTTCATGCTTTTTAAGGTAGAGGGAGATGATATCGATGCAAGATTTTGGTTAAAAAGTGATTAGGAAAGCATAGTCTTAATTAACCTAATTTATTGCCACTAAGATCGTGGACATGCGTAGACACTAGCTAGCTAGATTGGTTTAATATATATGATTAATCACATCTTATATTTTTCATCCGGTAAATTAAACAAAAAATAGGGTATCATTTTCTAAAGATATATGCTAGCTTTCCAACGCTATAAAGTTTGCCTTAATTGGAGTTTTGAGTCAAAAGTTATGAATATTTTAATCAAGATGGGTCAAAACTAAAACTATTAATTCAAGTGAAAATTACCGAAACACTTTTCTAAAGCTTATTTTCTTTGCATTTGTCCATCCTTCTTACTTTAATTAGTTTTTTACCTTTGTCTATTTAAAGTGATTTATAGTTCATAATTAAAATCTTGGGCGTTACATCGATTATCCCATTTTTCCTCTTTGGAGGTGGCCGAACCACTCCCATACCGGCCAAGGGGTTAGCTCTACCACCCCTACGGCCAAAATGGGGGTGGTTTAGCCACCCCCATACCGGCCATTGGGGTGGCTCTACCACCCCCCATGGCTAAAATGGGGTGGCCAACCACCCTCATTTGCCCAAACAGGGTGGCTCGAGCCACCCCCTCTTATTTTTTTTTTCTATTTTTTGTAATTTTAATTTTCTATTTTTTTTTATTAAGGTGTAGCGACATGTCAATATTTAACACTGATATGAAGAGTTTCGTTAAATTATTCAGACGGAGGTACTATTTCCGTTTTTCGCCAAAATGGAGGCACCATCTATGATACAAAGTACAACTGAAGTGGCTAAAAATAAAGTTTTTAAACCACAGGGGGTGGAACGCATTTCACCTTATTATAAAGGGCAAAATGTAAAATTAGTCCTTATGATTTGCCTAAATTACAGATCACTCCATGTAGTATAATAAAAAACTCAGAGGCCCTTGTGGTTGACTAAAATAACAAATTACTTCATGAAGCAAATTTTCGTTTGTCATTTTAACAGAAACTGTTAGTTTGTCATGTCAGACCAATAAGAACGCGACACATGGTATTTTTATAAAAAAATTATTAAAAATATAAAATTATATTAAAAAAAAAACTCATAAATTAAATTTAAAATAAATAAATAAACCAAAAAAAAATTAAAATCTCATTTTTTGTTTTCAAGAAAATCACTTTACATTGACGTTTCCACAAAAGCTCAACATCACATTTAAATTCCAAAATCAATGGGCATATTTGAGAACAGGCCTTTTTTTTTTAAAAAAAAACTGAAATCGCACACCCAAAACAAGCCCTGTGCATCTATCTTTTAAGAAACGTTTTTAAGAATCAGTTTGATTCAAAAGGATTTTTTATAAACAAAAATGAGAGAAAATTGTTTAATTTTATAGCCTTTGGGACCCAAGGGTTATGAGCAGTTGGATCCGTGGGATTGAGAAAGTATAGCTTTTGGGACCCAATCAGATAGAGACGAAGCCTTCAAAATCGATTTAATCTTTGCTAATTTTGTCAACAGTAAGAAAGAATTGGAAGACGATAAATCAAAAAAATTTTCCTAGCTGGATCTCGAAGACTACCCCAATTGCTGGGTGGCCGGCGAGCCACCTTAAAGGTGGCTAGGAATGGTGTGCTGCCATCCCTAGTCACTAATGGGCGGGCTGTCGCCAGCCACCGACAAAGGGGTGGCTGCCGGCAGCCCCCTTTCATTTTTTTATTTTTTAAAATTTAATTTATGAGTTTTTTTATAATTTTATATCTTTAATTTTTTTTATAATAAAAATGCCACGTGTCGCATTTCTATTGGTTTGATATGGCAGAGTAACGGTTTCTGTTAAAATGATTAACGGAAATCTACTTCAGGGAGTGATTTATTATTTTAGCAAACCAGAGGGATCTCTGAGTTTTTTCTTATACCACAGGGAGTGATCTGTAATTTAGGTCAACCACAGAGACCAATTTTACATTTTTTCCTATTATAAATAATAAAGTGATAAATGCAGATAAAACATAATCTTCAAAATTTGATTTGAAAATAATGGTCGAAATTTGAAAAAAAAAAAAATCCAAATAACTAACATTTATTGTCAGTTAGTAGTACTTGATCTGAATGGTTAAAGGCCATCCATCTTAATTGATGTTCCTTTAGTTATAGTCACTTTATAAAAAATTATAGTCATCATTTTCATTATTGTCATTATTATTTGACAATCTTATAATCTATGTAATAATGCATTTGGCATGATAAGGCTAAACAATTTATATGTTTGATCTTCATTAGTGTCATTATTATTTGGTAATCCTATAAATACTATAATTAATATAGTTGACATATTAAGGTTGGAAAATATATATGGTTTACCTACGTTCCTTAAATGTCATTTCCTTCATACTTGTGTGTGTATGTTTTCTATATGTATATATATATATATATATATCTTTAAAGGATGAATTGAAATTCAAGAAGCGACTTATAAATCTAAAGAAGTTTGCAATTAAAAGCATTCAAGTAAAATTTCTGGAATTTATTCTTTTAATTCTTTGTTTCTAAGTAGAATTATGGAATTTCGTATCCACCAAGATGATCATTAGCAAAAACCCTAATGTTGGACAATTTTCCTGGACCAAAGACACTGATCTAGAACATAAACACTAATCAAAACAGGGATTTGGAAGAGGGTAGGATTGACTCTAGAATAGTTGGGATTAATCTTGGCGGAGGGAGGATCCATCATGCTAGGTGAGAATCGATCATGGTTGGGCAGGATGGATCTTGTCAATCTGGGATCGATCCTGGTTTGAATAGGATTGATCCTGGACCGGCATAAACGCTTCCCTACGGATCCAGAACGCTCTCGAACTCCAAAACGACCAAACCAAACCCTAGAACGACTCCCAAAGTGTCTGGAATGATTTAGGGTTCAACTTAATCAAATTCTACAGTCTAAAACTCAACTTAAATGGTTAAACATCAACACTAAGGTCTTTAGACAATAAGATAACATAAACAATAAAAGAATATGAACCAAAACTCAAGAACAAACCCAAAAACCTACTAACCTATGAGATAAAATAAATCAAACGAAGAAGATTGATGCAACCAATCATCTCACTCACCTTGTGGGGCTTAGAAACTTCCAAAAATCAATCCAAATTGAAGCAAGAACGCTCTAACCTCACAACGACAATCCGACAGTATCTCAGAACCTTAGAATTTGTGTAACATTGTTTGGTGAAGGTTAAATGTGAATTTATAGAGTTTACGGCCGCATTAGGGCTTCAGAAAACCTTAAAATCGTATTTTGACGAATGATGATCGATCCTGAAAAAAGAAGGATCGATCCTTAGGGTTTCTAGCTCTGAGGATCGATTCTCTGAGGGCTAGGATCGATCCTCCAGCTCAGAAACTGCAGGTCCTTCCGGGCCCCATAACTCACCCCAGACTGCTCTTACTCGATTCCAACTAACTATAGGATCCAAAATACTCAAGCTCTTAACTAGGGTTAGGATCGGGGTATTACACTAACCTTCCAATTTTTTTCTTTAGCTTTTCGGAGGTGGCCGAACCACCTCCATGGCCCTTGAGGGTGGTTGGGCCGCCTGCAGATCGGCCATAAGGGGTGGCTGAAACCAGCCCCAAGCCAAACGAGCGTGGCCGAGCCACCCCCAAGGCTTTTGGGGGTGGTTTCAGCCACCCTCATTTTGTAAAAAGGTGGTGGCCAAAACCACCCTTAGGCTGTAACATTCTGGAAAAATCATTTAACTTGTAAATGACTTAGCGGTTCGTCTCTCAGCCTCAATCCACCAGGATAAGACTCAGGGACTATACACTCTCAAGGGAAAGAGATTCTACAGCGAAAGACTGTCAATTTAAATAAATAGAGATAGCGACTAATAAAACCATAATCACAATATGCCAGAATTACAGAAAACAATTCAATCTCATAAATAACATAGATCACCAATGTACAATCAAAGAACAATCATCAACATACTACGAGATGTTACATCAAAGTTCTAATATCATAATCAGAGCCTAGCCTTTAAAAGATAAAGTATAAAGACTATATCTATATATCACGTCGGGAATCTTCTCCAGCTCTCCACATCCTAATCAGCCACACATGGTTAAGCTCTTCAAAGATCACCCGAAGAATGCCCTCTTGTTGGACCATACTCCTCGAATGATCCAACATTGTCTAAACTATCTATCAAACAACACATGTTTCATAGGTGGAAAAGATACAAGCATAAGTTCAAGACTTAATGAGTAACAATACACATGTTATACATGTTATTATTTTGTGAACTTAGTTTATAAAAGAGATATGAATGTATTTTGTTTCATAAAACAATGGCATGGTAGTACAATATAAGATACATGATAATTTAGATAAACATGTGATGTGTCAACAATATGATTTACCCAATAAATTAACCCCCTCTCAATAAGGTTTGTGCGTCCTTGAAGGACTTTTGGTACAATTCTACTGCTTTGGACATTGCACAAATATACCATCTTATACTAGTAATCTGACTGAGTTCAACCTCGGGTGGTCCACATTGACTAGCAAAACGGTAATAGTGACCCCACTCAAAGAATAGTGCACCGGTCACAAAGCTATAACATTGGATCCAGGGCCCATATTTAACAATAAAACCTTTGATCACAGGGTTAAGCTGTAAAAATAGTAAGCCCATGGCCGTTTTTTCGCACAAGACGGTATACCATGTCATACGATGCAACATTAGTCTTTTACCGCCTTTTATATGCACGCATTTTACAAACTCATTGGTTCATTATCTTGTTAATCACAATCGTTTTCACAAAATGGAGTTCACCTTAATCAAAGATAGGCATTTCATGAGAGTTATAAAAATACATGTTTTGTAGATAAAATAATCATGCTCATGCGAAAAATGACAATAACAAGTATCCCTATGATTTTTTACTCACTTGTATCGTAAGGATCAACCAAATAATATTTCACACAATCTCCAACTTCCAAATCTGAGAAAGAATCTTATTGTCAGTCTAAATTTAAGCTAAAATTATTACGAACTCTAAACTACTCAAACTACCCCTTCTGCCCGAGACATGATTGTTCCTTCAAGAAAGAACGTTCCTTTATCAGGACACGAATGTTCTTGTAAGCACATATTGGCGTTTTAGGTCAAAGACCTTCCTAAGCTCACTCCTAACACCACCTAAGGTGTACACAAGTCTCCTAAAAGCAGTGAGCTCAAGTTAATATGAACATGCAGTTTACACAACATCAAAACTCTAACAAACTTGCTAAAATAGCGATAATTTAACATAAGTTCCATATTAATCCATAAACTAGGCAGAAACAAGATGTTAACTACTAAGTTACGAAAATAAGGACACTAATAGCAGCATGATAAGAAAATAACAAGAGAGGTTTAAGGAAAATACTTCCCACAACCTCAACAACTCATCTCTTTCCTCCAAGAACTCTTACACACACACGCGCGCACACACACTCTTATATGGTACTAAGTAAGGTGAGGTTGTGGTGTCTAAGAGTGAGGGGGTGTGAGTATATATAGGGGGTTCCCAATTGGGCAAAGACTACTGGTTATTTTTGTTATTTAGTGTTAAACGATCATTTGGTTGTAAATGAATGATTGTTCATGTACAACCCTAACACACATGCAATATGCTTGACTTGCGGTGAACAGTGCTATACGACATGGAACAAACGTTCCTGTGTACTACAAATGATTGTTCCTTTGTATTGTATACACAATCAATCGTCTAATACAAATGATTGTTCCTTTAACTCCTGGTTTCAAAATTAACAGCTATCTCCCCTAACTTTAAACAAGGTGGGTCTAACCTTACTTAATTTCTTGGGGTACTACACATGCCAAATGAGGGGTGGCATAGCCACCACCAAGGCTTTTGGGGTGGTTGCGGTCACCCCTATTTTGGAAGATGGGGGTGGCACTTGGCCAAAATGGGGGTAGTCGGCCACCCCATATTTGATTTCAAGTTTTTTGCTTCTTTTTTTTTTTTTTTTTAAGTTTTTTAATTTGTTTTAGTTTAAGTTTATGTATTTTTTTTTAATTATTTTCTGTATCCTATGTGGCATTAAAATCATAAGTACCACTTCTGATACATTGCCACATCATAGGATTTGTCTAGTTGGCGTACATATATATGTGGCTCATAGGACATGTGTGCTTAGGTGAATTTTTGTTAAAAACTGGACAAAACTTGGACGGAGGTATCAAGTGGGTCTTTCGATTAACATCAGGTACCGCCTATGTTACTTTTTAAAACCAAGGCAGCTATTTGGTTAAGGTCCAAACCACATGTACTAAAAGAGCATTTAACCCTAAAATTAAAAGGTAGAGGTTTTTGTCATATCAAAAATTACTACTTCACTATTTACCATATGTATTACTTCATTATTTAACTTTTCAGGTGATAAATATTTTAAACAAGAAAGTGAAAAATGCTGATAAAACATAATCTTCAAAATTTAATTTGAAAATAATGGTTGAGATTTGAAAAAAAAAAAAAAAAAAAAAAAACTCACAAAAACTCCACAGTCAGTTCGTAGTACTTGGATCCAAATGGTTAAAGGCCATCCATCTTAAATGACGTTCATTCAGTTATAGTCAGTTTATAAAGAAATTATAGTCATCATTTTCATTATTGTCGTTATTGTTTAACAATCTTATAACCTCTGTAATTAATGCATTTGGTATGGTAAGGCAGAAGAATTTCTATGTTTGATCTTTCTTCATAAGTGTCATTATTATTTGGTAATCCTATGAATATTGTAATTAATACAGTTGGCATATTAAGGCTGGACAATAAATGTGGTTTACCTACGTTCCTTAAATATCATTTCCTTCATACATCTGTGTTTGTGTGTTTTTAAGGATATATATATTTGTGTCTACGCGCTTTAAACCTACAAAATCATATGTGGCAAACCTATTTATCGACCATGGCTGCAAGGGTGGACTTAATAGTTTTCTTGTTGTGCTTTCTCTATCTTAGCAACAATCTTGTTGAAGCGGATTGGGGATTATCTTTAAAGGATGAATTGAAATTCAAGAAGCGACTTATAAATCTTAAGAAGTATGCAATTAAAAGCATTCAAGTAAGATTTCTTGAAGTTATTCTTTTAATTCTTTGTTTTTAACTAGATTTCTTATATTTTGTATAACATATTGAACTTATATTCGTTATGACTAATTCATATATCCTAGTTTATTTCATGTTGTTAGACTTGCAATATGTTTGAAACTGCTTTTAATTTATTATTATGAGATCCAAAACTTTTTTACAAACTAAAATTGTTATGAGATCCAAGCAACAGACACATAAGTTTGATTTGATTTGATATGCAGACAAGAGATGGAGATATATACGACTGTATTGATTTCTACAAACAACCTGGCTTTGATCATCCTTTTTGGAAAAATACTACATTTGAGGTTGAATTATTAATGCAAGCCTTTTTATTTTTCAATGCTAACTGATACAATTATATCATTCTAACCTTTCAAGAGTATCATTACAGATGAAACGTAAGTTGTTTGTAGAAGGAATGAGAGCCGAAGGGAAATTACCATTAAATAATGGGCGAAAAGGTGCAGGTTGTCCTTATGGAACAGTTCCTATAATAAGAATTAGTAAAGATGACTTGACAAGAGCTAAAATGCTTTCAAATAATATATATTCTTCAAATGTAGATGAAGAACCTGGACATCATGTAAGTATTATTTTTTTGTGCTAAGAAAAAACCTATTATATATGTTTTTCGTAGTGAATCTACCCTAGTGTTAGTGATGCAAGTGAACTAAGAAAATGGTTATCTCATGCAGTATGCAATACTTCGAACAAAAACTGACCCCAGTAGGAAGCTTGTTGGAATTGAATCATTTTTTAGCTTATTTAATGCGAAAGGAGTCGTTGGATCTCAGTATAGTGCATTCCGGATGACTCTTTCAAATGGTTTTGACACCATAAAAACAGGTTTCACGGTAATTCTCTAATTTTAAGATAGCTTATCATTTGCTAAGACTTTTTCCTATATCCCAACAAACATAAGCGTACTCATCAAATTTCTTTTTAGGTAAATCCTTTATTGTTCAAAGACAACCAGACACGGCTATTTGCTCACCTCACGGTGGGTTTTTGTAGATTGTGTTGAGTAGTTTCATTTTTTTTTTAAACTATTTTTAAGAAATCAAAGGATTTATATTTCATATTTTCTATTGATAGAATAATATTTTATTCCATGAACTCACTCTACCAGATTGATGGAAGAACACAATGTTTCAATCAACAATGTCCTGGATATGTGCAAATAAATTCTCAAATACCTCTAGGTTGGCCCATAGATGTGACTTCTGTTGTAGGTGGAGAACAATTTGCCATTAAATTGCGAATCAATAAGGTATGAAATGGAATATTTGCTTTTAGATGTTCATTAAATTGCTCTACAAATCCTTGGGAAAAAAAATTAGCCATGAATATATGTTCTTATACTCGTTTACACTAAATTTTGTTTCATTTTTACTTACTATCACATGGAAGGAATTACGTGGCGGGCCAAATTCAACAAATTTTGTCTGGACATTATTCTTTGAGGAAAATAATTCTGTAGTTGGTTTTTGGCCCCCGACACTATTTGGCAAATTGAGTGAGTTTGGCAATCAAGCTGATTGGGGAGGAGAAGTTTATAGTCCACTAGACCAGTCTAGCCCTCCTATGGGTACTGGCCTTCCTCCACACTGGAGGACATCAGCATATGCCGCTCATAGTCGGCGAATTGGAGCTGCGTATGAGAATGCAAAGTTTGATTTTGTCAATCCAATTGATACAGAGGTGTATGCATCTAATCCACATGCATACAATATTAAGGACTTCGGATATTATAATGAAGAATTTGGACGTCTTATTTTTTATGATGGTCCTGGTGGAATCAAAGGAGCTTGAAACTGTAGTTTAACTTCCCATTTTAATAATAATGAGTTTTCTCAAGTTATCAATATTAAGTGATTGAAATTAATTTGTATTAACCGAAATTTAAAATTCAAGAAAAGTTGATTGATATATGTGTGACAAGCAGGACCATTAGCTTCTTTGTTTCTTTCATTTTGTTGGTTAGAAATGCGATTCTATAATTTCGTGTAACTTGTGCACAAGAATCATCTCCACTTTATATACATTATTTCATTGCAATCTACACTTCTAAGACACTGATTGCGCTCAATATGCTGTATATAACCAAGATTTTGTTTGATATCCATTGGAGATTTCCACAAGCATATGCTATATTGCTATGTGTCAAGGATAAAAAATAAAAAATAAAAAAAAAAAAAAGGGCTACGGTTTTGAAGCTCTTTGTTAAGAAAGAGACATGCTAGACATCAAATCTCATGGTTCTCTCCAATCCAACTCTTACAAATTTACTATTAAATTTGTGAGATTTTTATGTAAGTCCTATAAAATCAATAGTGAATTTGTAAGAATTGGAAGGGAGGATGATGAAGTTGGAAAAAAATCATTTTTCCTTAAGAAATTTGACAAAAAAAAATAATAATAATAAAAAAAGAAGAAGAAAGAGAGAGAGAGTGAAGCGCCATCCAATGGTCTCTCCCATTACTTTGGGCCGAATTACCAATTGGGCTGCCTCCACAAAATAAAGCTCGAAACGGTGGAATGCAAGGGCAGTAAAAAAAAAAGGGCTTAGACTGTAGTTCAAACAACCCTTTTTCTTTTCTTTTTCTTTTTTTGGGCGTATCTACGTAAGTGCGAAAAAGTGAAGGTTTTACCAACTTTCTTATTATTATTATTATTATAAATCCAACTTTCTCATTATGATATGACTGTCGATTACATCATTACATCCACCTCATCCAATATTTATATACAGAGCGAATAAGTGACTTTAGAGAAGAATTTTGTGATCCTATGTTTGTAACTAAAACTATTACTTTGTTTAGTAAAATAAAAAAAACTTTTGGATGCAGTTTTTTTTTTTTTTTTTCTTTGAATCCATGTTTGGATGCCAATGGAATAAATCAGATTTTATTCAAGCCATTTAACCCAATTTGGGTGACCCGAGTGGAAAACTCAAGCCTGGTTTTAATGGAGATTTTTAAAGGATATTCGGACCAACTTTAAACACCAATACAACATAATTTGTTATGATATGATAGTGTGTGCACTACAAAAAAAAATCGAATTTTAGCCACGCTTTAGCCCTCTAAAGTGAATTTTTACATCACTTTTTTTTAACATCCCATTTCAAAGGAATGTAAAAGTTGGAGTTGCAAAACTTTTTACTACGCCTTTCATACAAAAGCGAAGTAAAAAAAATTTTTAATATCGCTTTTTGTAAAAAGCGATGTTAAAAATTAAAATGTATATTTTTATGCAGTAGATGTACATGTACATCTGCTGCTGGCACTAAAAATATACATCTGATTTGAACAAAACCAAAAAAACACAACTTGTTCACATCATGCGCATAATCAAATGAACTAAACCCTGATCCGATATAAGATAACTATAAAATACATCTCAATAAACAAAATTACAATATTACTGAATAGTTTTTTTGTGTTTTTTTTTTTAAATTTTTTATCAAAGCCTAAAATAATGTGGGTGAATTCCACAAATAACATCTAAATCACTAAATACATAAAAATATCCTATATTATCGAAAGTTCAAAATACACTAAAAAAACTTGTCACAAGCAGAAAACTTCTGGCCATTCCCGATACTTGGTTAGCTTTCCATTCATGACACATATTAGTCATGCCCATGACCGCTAGGTAGCAGCTCTTCCTGTACATAAGATGAAAACAATTGTAGCATGTAATCAATATGTCTCTCCAAAAGCAACAAGTAGGAATGAAAAAAATATCATCATATGTACTCATTAAAAGGGACAAAAGTTTATAACAAAAATTTCTAATAGACTATAGCTTTAACAATCAATATCATCAAATGAAATCTTCTAGTCTTCGAATTTATTTTCCGTTCTATAACCATGCATACTTGATAGTATATCCCCATTTATTCATGCAAATGCAATTACCTTAATTTATTAATCGCTTACTATATTGATATTTACCTTTGCTTCAAATCTCTCATGACATACGATCGTTCGCAGCTACATAACATATAGGAACACCATATGAAACATACACAAAACAATGTTAGGAAACTATATATATAACATGTGGTATCGAAATTCGAATAACATCGTTTATTATACATTATACACATGGCTATGGAGGCGTAAAACATTAAAAAAATCACCTGGCTGACCGCCCATGGCCCCTTGATTTGGCATTAAAATTTTGATAAGTGCTTGCATTCTAGCCAATCACGCTTCCTGCTCTGCAAACCGAGCATTGTTTTCTACTACCAGGGCTTCTTGTGCCGCCTCTTGTGTTGCAAGCCATGCTCTCAAAACACTGACCTCATCTTGATTAGTCGGTGTTGTCGACGAACAGCTTGTAGACCTTGTCAGTAGAACCCCAGACCCGACCCCACGGACCCGACCAGAGTATTCAGGCCTTCCCATGGCTTGAGCATAAGGGTCGTCATTAGACCATGCTATGGATCTCAGCGTAGAAACCTCGCTCGATGTCGGCGTAGAAGATATCACGGTTCGCATTGTGTTCTACAATATATTAAAATACTATATGATATTGTTGCCTCATTAAAGAACAAAAAATACAATATTAGCAACAAAATTTTCACGAAAAGCACTTACCATTTTCTCTCCAGCCTTTATAGTGACGGGGATGCCATCCGATTTAGTGTGTGTTTTTAGAAAAATGTCTGTCCTCGTCAGGATAACCCTTGTATCTCTCTTCTACAA
>FXXK01001665.1:65647-84710 GCA_900184695.1 Betula pendula | reverse complement strand
CCCCCAAAACAGAAACAATATACAAAGAAGAGGAAAAAAAAATAAAATCAAAAACAATATGCTTACTTTAACTTGGGGGTATAGATAAGGAATAGAGTAATTTTAAAAGTCTTCAGGGAGGACACCAAAAAAAACTTCTTAAAAAATTATACTGATTTAAGAATTCATATTTATTATAAATTTAACAGTAATATAAATTATACAATTTAATCGATCATTTTACAAAGTTACATTATTTTCAAATGGGACAAACAAATTCCTTTTTTAGCATGTACTCGTGAACCATACTAATAATAACATCAAACACAAGTTTTTTCGGATGATGCTTTAATTGTGTATATATATATATATATATATATATATTTTAATTTAAAATCAGTCCTGCAAATCTTTTTATTAATGAAAAGCCTTTCACAATTACTCCAATACCCATCTTCCGCTTTTGTCCTTCATCTACAACAGAATCTCACTTTCGTTCACCAAACTGGCCTGTAGGAACTATGTCGACGTATGGGTTCAAATGAATTTGCTTTCGCATAGAGAAATAGGAAGTTTGTCCACTAGTATGGGTTCAATGAATTTGCCTTTCGCACAAGAGTAATGTTTGTTGTTTAATTTTTTTGTCCAACTTTACATATGTTTTTTTTTTTTTTTTTGAAAAATAATAAGGTGTACAAAAGTTTTTTGTACAAAAACCTTTTCAAGTGAAGGTACACCCTAAATAATTGGGTAACTCAAAATTTGATTTTCTATACTCAAGATTATTTAGTGTCACCTCCTTTGTAAGAGGTTTTGTACAAAAATTTTGTATACCAATATTTTTTTTTCTTTTTTTTAAGAATATACTTTTTACATTTGGTGGGCTTATATTTTGTTTACACATATACTAAAGTTAGACAACAATTTTTCTCTATGCCATAACTTTGCCACTTTCAGCTGTGTTTTCCTGCCATTTGCTGCTTCGTGAGCAGGGGCGCAGTTAAGGGGGGCCTGCGTAGGCACGCGCCCCCTTAAAAAAAAAAAAAAATTCTTTAAGGCTCTAACCTGCACGCCCTCCTTGGTTTAAAAAAAAAAAAATTTGCAGGCACTGCGCACGTGGCACAATCCCTGCACGCCCTTCCTTGGTTTTCACATATAATACTATTATATATACTATATACTAATATACTATATATATATTACTATGATATTATATATATACGTAATACTATAATATATTATTAAAGACTGCAAAAAACAATCCCTTGTTTTTTTTGTTTTTTTTTTATTAAAAATATTTAAGACTGCAAACGCGCGTCCCTTGCTATGGTTTATGTGGATGTTTGATTATATTTTTGAGGCTTTGATTTAATAGAAACTATTTATTGAGTTTATAATTGACATTTAGGTATGTGCCATTAGCCATTTAGCATGAATTGTTAAGTTGTTTGTTTTAGACCTTTAGTGTGAAAATTCTTAAAAACTATTAATAAATAAATAAATTTTCTGATTTTTTCGACAAATCTTAGATCTACAATCATGAGCAAGTCAAAAACAATTGATGCATTTTTTAAGAAAAGAGATGCTGATATCAAATTCTAAAATGGTCAACGACACAACTACTAGACGTGAGCATTTTTAGTATGAAAGTTTAAAACAAGATTTCGTAACAAAATGGAGGAATGATTTTTTGCAATAATTAGTTATTTACGATTGAGAAGGAAAATTTCTGGAGAGCTTCCAGTTCAGATTTGGATACTTGATGATTATTTGTGTCTCTAAAAAATGCGCAGGATGCCCGTCTTTAGCACACGTTTGTATTTTTGTATTTTTCTGATCTTTTTTTTTTTATTAGTGTCTACCATGTTGACTGATATATCAATTTGGCATATATTTATAGAAGGTTTGAAATAACTATCGTTTTTCTTTATCACATGCCCTATTATGTTAATAATTTATATTTCGGAATTGTATTACTATACTTTTATATATTATCAATAAAAAAATAGACATAGAAGATAACAAAAAAAAAATTGTCATCTATTTATCATTATTTTTCAGGATCCGTTTGGGATTGCTATTTCATAGTTTGACTTTAAAATTGCGTTTTAACCTAATAAAATTCTGCGTTTTCAAAAAACACCTCCTTATCCTGCGATTTTGAAAACACAATTTTCTGCGTTTTCCAAATCGCATTTTTTAAAAACGCAGTTTTCTAAACGATTCTATTTTTTTGCGATTTGGTTTAAAATCGCACTTCAATTGTCTACGAAATCGCAATCTCAAACGTACCTTAGTTTCGCTTCCGCCCTGCCTTGAACACATTCCTGGCTCCGCCACTGTTCGTGAGGGCACAATCCTCTTTGGTCTCCCCTAATTCCTTGTCGGCAGGCAATGGAACCGTCAAATTCAAACAATTGAAGCTCCCAAGAACCAAAATCCCTAACTTTCCCCCCTTAATTCTCCAATTTTATCCCCCCCCCCCCCCCCCCCCCTTTGGATTAAAAAAAAAAAGTCCTCCAATTCTTATCAATGATCCACGTAAAATGTGAATGATCTAACAGCGTTATTCTATATGCAAAAGTAAGGCAAGAAACTACAAATTTGTCTTTATAACTATCATCATGCCTGATGTGACAGTTCGAGTTGTCTTTGGAACTCACTCTTTAATTAAAAAAAAAGAAGAAAGAAAAATCAACGAATCAATCCCTTATGGTTTGGCCTAAATTACAAATTGCTCACCTCCCAGTATCACATAAACATAAATTCAGTAAGTCTTCAGGTATGCCAAAAAACAATTTAGTCTCTAGAGTTATAATTCCGCTTCAGATGCTTACACGTTAGTCACCAATGAAATGCTGAACAAATGTCAATCTTAAATTAAAAGAATATATAAAATTAAAAATGGATTTTTTTTTTTAAAGAAAAAAGAGAAAAGAAGAAAAGATAGAGTGTGAGTTGCAAACCAGCAACTACCCCTAGGGGGGGATGGGTGGCCCTGACGAGCCACCCCACCTTTAGGGGTGGCTTGCTGTCCATCCTGGCCCATGGGAGTGGCCGTGCGCCCACCCCCATCCTGCCTTTGGGGTTGCTCGCAAGCCACCCCTTCCTCCCACAAGGGGTGGCTGCTAGTTGTCCTTTGTGCTTTTTTTTTTTATTTTTTTGAAAAAAATATTAATCTTTTGTTTATATTCTCGTTTTAATAAGATTGACATGTGTTGGCATATTCATTGGTGCTGACATGGCAGGTCAACGGGGATCTATCAAAGATTTCTAACGGAATTTGACTCGAGGGACTAAATTGTTTTTTGGCATATCATAGAAGACTCTTTGAGTCACTTTTGATACCATAGGGAAGATTTGTAACTTTAGGCCAACACACATGGACTACACTTAAAATTTTTCAAAAAAAAGAAAAAAAAAAAAAAAAGAAAGATTCAAAGGTTGCTTAGTCTGCCACATAGAACAAAATGGTATATATAATAAACTTTTTTTTTTTTAATTTTTTTTATAATTCAAATTGAATTATAAAAATCCCCAAATGGCCCTATTTTTTGGAATCTAACTTTAAAAACTTTCAAATCGGAACAACCCAGCACAAATGTCGTCAATTTTAATTAGAAGAAAAAACACTTTAATAAAACCTAATCAAGTTTATCAAAATAAAATTAAAAATAAAAATAATATAATAATGCGAAAAAAAAAAAGAGAAATTTTGGCCTGGGTTTGGATTCGCGGTTCGTCTGTGGGTTGGGGCCGAAACCTTTGTTTTCATTACTCTCTCCATGATCATTTTTCAGTATTAATACTATTTAGTATACTTCTATATACTGTATACACTGGTATGATGAATGACAAGTAAAAAGAGAGCTATTGGATCTGCCACTTGTAAAAACAAAATAAAACGAAAAGTGTTGATTAAGAGCCGATTTTTATTGTCACGTCATCTAAAGTTGCTAGAAATTTATAGGAGTCTATTAAAATACGAATCAGTCTTTTTAAATTTCAAAATTAATAACTAAATTCTTGTATGAGTTGAGGTTGTGTTGTTCAATTAAAAGATCTAAAGGGAAAACAGTACAATAATAGCTTTATCAAATTATTACCCTATTGTACAATGTTTCATCAAATATTAATTGAGTCAATATCCCCTTTTACACTACACAAAAAATGTAATGTTCCCAAGCAGCAAAAAAACAAATGACCCTAAAATATGATAGCGAACTGTTTCAATGAACTGTTTCGATTCCAACTTTAAATCTTTATGATAGGATATGTAACACTTTCAACGTGCACAAGGAAAGACAAATTAGTTAAAATATTTTTTAAATCAAATGGGAAAAAAAAATTTCTGTAAGTGGAATTGATTGAGTTTTTGGGTAACTAGACTTTTTTTTTATTATTATTTAAAAAAAAAAAAAAATCACTGAGTAGATATATGCAATGGATTTTAAGACTTGAACAGTAGTTGTTGTAAAAATAAATGAAATTGGAGAGAAGAGAAGAATTCCAACTTTGAAAAAGACTTGAATAGAGAAATAGAGAGAAAAAATGAAACTTATAAAAAGAGGTTTGTAATTGAAATAAAATAATTTAGAGAACTTTTCCATCCTTCTTAATATAAAAAAATATATAATTTTCAATTTTATTTTGAACGTAGAACTCCAATTGTTTGACTCCATCATAAATTTCTATATTTTTTTGAACATGTACAGTTGGGACCAAGAAGCAATCTAATGTTAGAGAGAGATAGAAAAAAAAAAAAAAAAAAAACTATATTTTTGAACATTGCCGTGGGACTTTGAAAATTCGTCGGCTTCTCATCCAAGGCCAAAAAATCACCTTATTTAATTCTCTTATTTTAGGTGTCATTATTTGATTTCCTTATTTAATGGTATCAATTTTGTAAGACTTGTTTAAAGTTGGGCAGATTAGTTTTTAAAAGAATCAAATGATAACTTAATGCATTTTCTTAAGGTTTTTAAAATATCCAACATCTTTCCATATATTGTAATTTTAATAGTTTTAATCTTACCCCACCTCCTGTTCTGATATTACACTTTGATTAGAAGGGCTGATGAAGTATAATTTAATGTCAGGTGTGAAACTCAGGTTTCTAATTTTCCTATAATGATGTGAAGAAACACAGGTTTTGAAATGAAAAGTCCTACTACGAGTTTAAGCTGATATGATCAATAAAGGAAAAAAAAAAAAGAATAACTTCTTCTTTTCTTTGTTTCTCCCTATTATTATTCTCAGTTGCGGTTTCAACGTTGTCTTTTCTTGGCTTTCAATTTCCCTTAATTGAAAAAAAAAAAAAAAAAGCAAAAAAAAAAAAAAAAAGAAAAAAAAAAAGTGAAAGCAAAAAGGAGACAGGGGAAAAAAACTTGAAACAAGAATGGGGTTCTAAGTGCGCGTTGTGGCAAAAATGCTGAGTATTTTCGCTAACCCAATTGGACGGTGCATGTTATTCCGTTTGACTAACTGAATGTAACATTAAGCTATGGAGGATCAGTTGAAGATCAGTTTGCAGAGGACTAGAGATAGCTGCAACATTTAGTGATTCTGGCAACAAAAAACTGGTGAAGCTAATTGAAGCTCTTGTTACCCACGTGGTTGGACAAAAGGTGGAGTGAGCTTACACAAAGAGGCTAGAAAGTTGTTCCAGTTCGAAAGAAAGAGCGCAAGCGACGTGTTCAAATGGGGCATGCTATGAACCTTGGAAGCTGCGGCCATCAGCTATTCCAGAAAGCAAAAGATGGTGCAAGTTATTTGGTGAAAGTCCTGAAAGAACGTGACCAGATTTTAAAGAAATTTCACTACCGTCCCCTCCACCAAGGACTGCAAGCAAAAGCGATTATGCTGGACCTTGTGGTCAACGAATGTCAACCGTGAAGAGATTATGAGACATTGGGAGTGCTAATAACCAACCGTGATAGGGGTGTGGGGTGATGGCTGGGTGCAGGAAAGACTACACTGGTGAGAGAAGTTGCCAAGGCAAGCCAAGGAAAGACAAATTTATTTGATGAGGTGGCCATGGCATATGTGGAACGCAGAGCCCATGACCATGAAACGAATTCAGGAGAAATCGCTGATCATGCTTGATCTATAAGCTTGATGCAGCGAGTCAAAGAGGAAGAGTCAGATCCGTCTAAAAGCAGAGGATTAAGTAAACAACACACACAAGAGATACTTGTTCATCCTAGATGATCTATCGGGAGGTATTGAGGATTTGGAAGGAAATCGGACATTCCTTTTACAGGATGCAAAGTAGTGCTAACATCTAGAGATCAACATTTATTGATCCTGCACAAATGGGCACCCAAAAGGATTTTGGACATTGACGGTATTACCCGAAAATGAAGCATGGGAGTTTGTTTGCAGCAAGATGTAGGTAATTGTGTTAATTAAAGACCCTAATTTTGCGAAACATAGCACTTGAGGTAGCTAAGGAGTGGCCGCAGGTCTGCTATTGCACTTTGTAACAGTTGCTAAGAACATCTAAAAATAGAGTTCATATGAATGGGAAAAATGCCTTGAAAGCAACTAACGAAGACCCGCTCCCGGACACCTACAAGAATGCAGGCAAAACCTTTTAAATATACTTCTTCTATGAGCTGAGGTATAATCCATCTTGAAAATGCGGCAAGGTTTAATACTTTCTTTTTGCTTTGATGCTGAATGTCTCACCCTGCATTGGCCTATCAGGACTTGTTGAATTATGGTTATCGGCTTGGGTTCATCCTTGAAATGCATTGATAATTGAAAAGAAGTCCAGAAACAGATTATATCAGCCACATTCCATAGATCTGAAAAACTCTTGTTGTTACTAGATTTGGTCCCATGGTTTTGATCATTGCCCCATATGCATGAATGTTGTTCTGATGATGTGGCAACATTCCATCAGCTCAAGGCATCGATAATATGCTTGTGGTGAGAGATAATAGTGGGCTAACAAAATGCGCCAGTGGTGGATGCATCAAAAGCCATGTGACGGCATTCTCTATCCAAACTGGTGAGATATCGTGGAACTTCCTAACAAAACAGAAATGTCCTGATTTAAGATTCTTTTGTGATGATTGGTGGGGACCGTCTCTTTGCAAAAGTCCAGAATCTTTTCTTTGAAGTATGGGGAAAGCTCCAAGTCATTAGATTTGACTAAAATATAGAAACTTCCATCACTTCCTTCATCCACTTGGTCTCCTTAGAAACCTACAAGCCGTATGCTCTTGTTTTGATTGTGTGTTGGGAAGAGCATAGGTAATGAATTAAAGAACTCAAAGACATTTAGTTAAATTTCTTAGCTTTTCAGGTTTCTGACCATGTCCAAAAATACCAAAAGAAAATAGGTGTGGTTCGACTCCATTTAGGCTGTGGATCTGAGGCAAATGCTCCAAACTTATAGTTGATCTCCACTAAAATGTTCCTATTCAAGGTTGGTTGAATTAGTAAGAGTTGTTAATATGGGAAACAGTTTTGTTCAATGGGAAGGATGAAGAGTCTTGCTAATGAAAGAAATAATCTAGCCCTTGCTGAGCTGAAGCAATCTATCCACAGGTTGATCACTTTAGAGGATACCCATATTACAAATGTCAGCAACTCAATGCCCTAAAGATCTTAATCGTTTGAAAAAAGCTTAGAACTGATTATGCGGCAATTGATATACCGGGCAGATGTGTCTCTGGGACTCTTCTCTGAAAAGTGTACAGGCCTCATAGGACATTAAAACTCAAGCTGACATACGACTTTGAATGGAGAAGTAAGCACAAAGTTAAAACCAAAGAAAATAACAAGAAAAAAGTGAACGTGAACCAAATCGTAGAGAAGTGCAAAGGAATTAAGGGATTCGGATACCTAAAATATATTGGAAAATAAAGAAAAGCAAAGCAAAGAGAGGGTGAGTAGAATCGCGTACCTCTGTTTTACTCCTCTGAGTTGAGAGTGCAGAGCAAAGATGATCCTTTGAGTGAATATGAAATCCAAGATCAGACTTCAGAGTATGGTAGAGAAACCTTACAGAGTAGTGGAGAGTGCAAAAAATGAGTAAAGTGTGAACAATGAAACACGGAGTAAAAAGCAACAACCAATAAAGGAAATCACGGAAGAAAAAGCATACAGAAATTATTGAAAGTCTCACATTCGTCCAGAAATTCAGCTATTATCGTTATAAAGCCATTTCTAATGACTCACAAAATAGCTTTGGCTATTTTGTTGAGTAAATTTAACCAAAGGTGAAAAATTTCCCTTTAGTGGACTCAACACTGTTAACCAAAAATATTTGATGGGAACGTATCATCAAATTTGATGAGTGATACAGTACTCCATGCAATTTGATGAGTTGATTCAACTCATCAAACTAAAAAATTTATTTATCACTCCTTTTTATTTTTTATTTTTCTTTTCCTTTTCTTTTTCTTCTTCCTTCCTCTCCCATCGACAAAACTCACATACTAATAATAAATAATAATAATAATAATAGATATCTAAATGCTTTTTTATCACAAATTTTTAAAGAAAAGTATGAAATTTTTTAAAATATAACCGCGTTAGAATAAGATAATATTTAAATATGACTATTAGGAAAAAAGACAAAATTTTCAAAAATATAGTATTGGGATATGAAAATTATTAAAAAATATGAAGGTTAATAAGAACAAACATTCAAAAATATAAATGTTTGAGAAATAATAAAGAAATCTTTAAAAATAATATTATAAATGGAATAGTGATAGTAATATTAATTTGCGAGGGCTGGCTAGCGGGGCTTTTAAAAAAGTTGATGGTTAAAATAGAGAAAAAGTTAATTTCAGTTAAATTGATACTATAATTTATTGAGGCCACTAGAAATGCTCTAACGTTCTTCCGTAGTTCTTCGCTCTTCAAAAATGAATGGCTGGAAACAAACAAACAGAAATGATGCCCACCACTCACATGCCAAGCTGGAAAGAAAAATGCGTCGACAACTACTTTGTTTTTTAAAAGATAAGTATGTAAATTATTTGAGGAGACTACCGTTATTTTCGAGGATCCGTACATCTACCCATTAAAGTGATCCTTAGAGTGAATATGAACATCCAAAGATCAGATTTCAGGAGTTTGGTAGACAACCTTATACAGTAGTGGCAGAGTGCAAAATGAGTGAGTAGGTATTTAAGTTGTTTTCCTTAAATATTATAGCAAAATAGAATTTAAAAAATATTATAGCAAAAATAGAACAGGGCATGAACTTGACTTCCACTTGCTAATTTCACCTCTTGATCCACGCACTTTTAATCTTCGAAGCGCGTAAATCATATAATAACAACAGATTATAATATACACTATAATTAGGTTAGGGAAACCGATGAATGTTTCTCTAAATTATTTTTCACTTATTTTCATACAGTAAATAAGCAAAATTTATCATTAAATTTATGAATTCCGCTAATTAATTGTAACTTTGCTAAAAAATGTTTTATTCTACATGCCGACATGTGAGCCTTAGTTATAACAGACACGTCACCATTATAAATAAAAAAAAATAATATATAACCTTAGTTTTATATAGCATTACTTCTTAAAGAATGCATAGCTTTTTTAAATTGGTGACAGAACAGAGCAACTCATTTTGCTCCATTTGAAATTCTGGCCAATAAAAATATGATTTTGCCTTAGGGTGGTAAAAAATTATAACATATGTGTTTTAGTTTTGTTAAAATATATTTTAATCACGTAAAGTTAAGAATTTAATTAGATTCAATTACTTCAATTAAAAAGATTTGATTATAATTATATTAGATTTAATCATATATAAACTTTATAAATAAAGCATTTTGTATTTAAATTATTCAAGTGAATACAAGTAATATGTAGTTCTTTTAGGTTTATCATGTGGACGTAAATTGTAGACCGAATCACATGTAAGTGTTTGATCCAATATTCCTATGAATTTTTTTATTTATTTTTTTTGGATGTTTTATGTTTTATTGTCTTGCTAGCTCACCTGGTTGGTTCCTTTTGTCATTTTGTCATTCTAGTGCTATTTGGCATCGTTTTGATTTGTGTCTCCGGTCTCTTTTATTTTATTTTTAATTATCTCTTCTCATTGTTTTTGTCTTCTATTCTTCACATACATCAGATAACAAAACGATAAGCCCAGATCCTGAGTCATTGGTGCTGCAACGGCTGATTCCGTCACCCCCACGCAAGCCCACTACTCAATGGTCTCCACGTTCGCTCCTGCAAGCCCCCGTCAAGTCCTTAGTTTTTGTCGAGTTCCGTCACCGCCACAAGAATAAGAAAATGGAAAAATAATTAGGTTTTTATCTAATTTGAATTTAGTTCTTGGGTATTTAATTTCAAGAATATGGTTTTTAAGTTTTGTCTAAATTTTAAATAAGTCTCTCTATCACTTTTTCGTCAAAATAAATGATTTGTCATATATTATGTATGTCTTAATTGACCACATTATCGTTTATATCAACATCTAATATCAATGCCGTATCATTAACCGTCAAATTATCTATAAAAAAATAACAAAAGAACCAAAAAAGAAAAGACCTAACTTCAAAAACAAAAGCCATATTTTTTTGTCATCTTAATTTTCTAGATTTGTAGCATTAGAAGAAAAATCATTAACTTTGATGATGAACTAAGCCTTATCATGTCAAATGAGACACATGTGATACATAGAAAATCGTTAACTTTGACTATATAGCGATAGATTGACCAATTTAAAATTTAGGTAAAACTTAAAGGACCTTATTTTAAAATTAAAAATCTAAAGACTAAATTCAAATCCAAAAAACTTAGGGATTAAATATAGGGAAAGTCCACATTACCCCTCTCAAACTACCACCCAATTGACAATGTCCCCCCAAACTTTCAATTGTGACAATGTCCCCCCCAAACTACAAACCAATGACAATGTTTCCCCCCAATGGCAACAAAAAGGACAAAAATAACCCTACATATTTTTCAATAACACCAAATACCATTTTTTAATTTTATTTTTAAAAAGTAATTTTTTAAAACGGAAATCTTATAATTTTTTTAAAATTTTGAATTTGACTAAATTGGTTAGAGTGTTTATTATTTTATATAAAAAAAATTGCCAATTTTTTTTTTTTTTTTAGTTTTAGTTTTTTTCTAACCCTTATGAATTCGAAATAAATAATAATAATAATTTTTTTTATAAGAAAAATAATTATAATTTTTTAAACGAAAATGTTTATAATTTTTTTTATCTTTGAATTTGTCAATTGGTTTGTAGTGTTTTTTATTTTTTAAAAAAATTAATTTGTTTTGGTTTTTTTTTTTTATTTTTTATTTTAGCTTTAGTCTTTTTCTAGCCTTATTGAATTGTAGTGTTTTTTTTTTAAAAAAAAAATTAGTTTTAGTTTTTTTTTTTAAAGATTATTATTTTTTTAATTTTATTAAAAAAAGGGTATTTTTGTCCTTAGGGGGGACATTGTCATTGGGTTTGGTAGTTTGGAGGGACATTGTTCACAATTGAAAGTTTGGGGGGACATTGTCAATTGGGTGGTAGTTTGAGGGGGGTATGTGAACTTTTCCCTTAAATATAATTTTTCCCTAAGAAAATTCTTCTTTGTTTTTGGGTTAGATCCGGTCCAGACAGTTGCTCCCTTGGTTTTATGATAGACCCGGCCCAGCTTCTCACTTATTCACCAGCAAGATTTTGTTTTTCTTTTTTTCTCCTTTTGCAGCTCACAACCGTGTAGTCCCTCTTTCCAAAAATAAAAAATAAATAAAAATAAAAAAATGTTTGGAAAGAAGAATAAAAAAATCAAGGAAAAGAAAATTCGGTTAAAAAAAAAAAAAAAGGCAAGTTGCCCATATTATTTTAGCCCTTTGTTGGCCCATTATTTGGTCTCCAATTGTCTAGAACCATATTTTGGCCTATGTGATATTGTTTAGAAACACAGGCTCAGCCTTTGTGATATTTTTTAAAGACTCGGGCCCATTTAAGCCCATAATTAGCATTATTTTAGCCCTTTGTTGGATTTTTTACTTAGTCCATAGTTAGCCTAATTCGGCCTTTGTAGTATTGTTTAAAACCCAGATCCAATATTTAAGACCCATAGTTGGTTTCATTTCAGCCGTTTGCTGGCTTTCATTTTGGCACATTGTTGGCCTATTTTGAAAATTATTGGCCTATTATTGTTAAAAGCTCAACTACAGTCATCGTCGCCGGTCAGCATCAAGTTTTCAACCTCCGCCACTGCTTGCCATCTCCAAGAAAAAAAAAAAATAAATAAATAAAAAATTCAAACTCAAGTTTCTAAAATCCTTTCACCTTGAGCTTGGGGAGGGATATTAAAATATATTTGGATTACCTTGAAGTTAGGAATTTGATGAGATTCAATCATCTTCAATTAAGGGATTTGATTATGATTATATTGGATTCAATTCATACTCATAGACCAAACTACATAAATCACCTGTTTCATTTTTCTATTTATTCCACTATTTATTTATTTTATTTATTTCGTTATTTATTTATTCAGTTTTTCCAATGATTCAGATTTAATTTATTTTGCTCTTTTTCTCATGAAAAAGTTTAAAATTAAATTTACACCGTTAGCCAAATTTTTTTTTTTAAAAAAAACATTTAGCTAGGGTATGAGAATATTATAAATGGGCGGTCAAAGAAAGAAAATGAAAAACCAATTTTACACTTCTCTCATCAGCCGCACGTGTAACACCATCACACCAATTGATCTTTTGATGTCGGATCAATAAGTCGAAGATAATCAAATTTGCAACCTAATTTTGCTCTTCTGTTGGCAATTGATGTCCTTCAATTCAGCCACGTAGAATTCTTCTTAAGCCTCCTTTGCATTTTTGACTAGGGAGACAGGATTTTGAAATTCACACCCCAAAGACCTCTAGTTACGGCGAAGCCAAATTTTGAATTTCAAATCAAATTTTGAAATTCATAGTCTTTCATCTCCAACTTGTGCAGAAGCTCTTCTATTAGGTGAATAAAGTCAAAATCACCACTGGAGCACTTCTAAATTTTGTTAGGACAGATACCCCATACATCAATATCAATGGACAACACCACAAAATATGACAAATTGTTTCTACCTCCAGTGCACAGATTGGGCACAAAGGATCGGAAGTCACATTTTTTTTTTTTAATAAGTTTTTTTTAGTTGGGAGCAAATTATTGTAGTCCTTCCAAAGAAAAACTTTCAGCACCTTTAGACATTTAAAGCCCACAAAGTAGTCTAGAGCTTGCTAAGCACCGAAACTCTTGAGCATTCCCCTGAAGATTGCACGGAAAATTCTTGAAATTCTTACATATATGGTAGACACTTTTCACTGAGAAATTCTTGCTCATAAGCATTTGTCCAAAAAATAATAAACTAAAATTAACACATCAAATTGGGGTTGAGCTTTATTAAAGTCAGGCCCAAAGGAAATTTTCTCTTTCAAAAGACTTTGATGAGCCCAAGTAAGTTCAATCAAATGGAATCAAAGCCAAGCCTTAACAATCATGAAATACGTGGTTTTGTTCATAAATTTTGTATTTATTTTAGGTTAAAAATCATAATTTTTTATTTTAGCTATTATATTTTTTTTAAAGTACTTATACCCAATTCTCTATTTTGCTATCCACCTTCACTATTTTATATAATATATTTTTTTTCAAGATTTCCTTATTGGAGAGGGAGAAAGAATGTTAGAGATTCAAAAAAATTAATGGTAAAACTATATTTTTATCCTACATTACTGACATGACTGTTAAGAATCCACTTCAGCTCGCACATCTCAGCTCAAGTCATTCCATATTTAGCTGCAGCAAATGCTCAACTCATTCCATATCCAGCTGCACACAAATACAGCAAGTCACATTACTTCACCTTCAACCATTAAAAGTTGTGCACATTGTTAGCCCTATGGCGTCAATCCAATTATGTTGCAAATATTTGATGATAACAAATTTCTATCTTGTTGCTCTAATGTGTTTAATTCAGTATGATAGCTGCAAGAAACATTCAAGCACACATTCTCAGAGGATCAAAATGAAACGAAGGCATTTGGACTCCAAAAGCAAGAAACCTTTAAGCCCTGAAGAACTCAAGATTGAAGAGATCTTTATTTTTATTAGGATATTCTTGTAAAGCTCTTGTATGATTGAACTCTTAAGGCTCTTTACTCTAGAATGACCTTAGGATCCTTCATACATTTTTTAAAATACGAAAATGCATTAGACTTAGTTTCTTGAAAATCAGCTAGCAACCATTCTCAACTTTGAAAATCAAACTCTGAAAGTTAGCTGGCCAACCATTCTCAACTTTGAAAGTCAACTCTGAAAGTTAGCTGGGCAACCATTCTTAACTTTGAAAATCAGCTAGCAACTTATCTTTAACTTTGAAAATTAGCTAGCAACCATTTGCAACTTTTGAAAATTGCTAGCAACCATTGAACTTTGAGAAATCAACTCTGAAAGTTAGCTAGCAACCATTCTTACTTTGAAAATTAGCTAGCAACCATTTGCAACTTTGAAAATCAACTCTGAAAGGTTTGTATGCAACTACTCTTAACTTTGAAAAGTTAGCTAGCGAATCATTTGCCAACTTTGAAAAATCAGCTAGCAAATTTCAAAATCTCTCACGGTTATATTCTTGCTTAACCTATAAATACATATCCTTAGCTCTCATTTTATCAAGCAACCAAGTGGAAAACAAGCAAGCTTAGAACTCAAAGCATTCTTTTCATCTATTCAATTTTCTGTGAGCTTTCAAGTTTCAATTCATACAAGAGTTTCTAGTGAGAAGATTTTATTGTAAAAGCTTCATTTGTATATTCCTTCTAAAAAAGGAGAAATTGTCATTGTGAGAGAAATCTCAAATCCGATCACATTCAATTGTGTCAAGAGGGTTGGGTGTGACCCTTGTGAGGTGTGAAGGGATTTTCCACCTTGTGAAGAAGGAGTGGTGTACTCTTGGTGTTAAAGGTTTGAACTCCACCTGCAAGGAGTTTGGTTTAGTGGATTGAGAATCTCAAGTGGTGTGCTTGGGGAGTGCGACGTAGGTCAGGTAGACGAACCACGATAAATCACCGAGTTTGAATCTCTCTCTCCCGTTATCTCTTTTTATTGTGCTCTTATTTATATTCTCTGCATTATACTGGCTTTCTATATTTTCTAAATTCATTGATTCAGTATATTTTTAGTAAAAGAAAAAGTTTGCCATCAACCCTATTCACCCCCCTCTAGGGTTGATTATCTGGACAACACACATCACTTAGCCACAGCTAAGGAAAATAATTCATACCATCACAGATCGTGCGGATTACTCAATCACAAATTAAGGTAACAAACACATTGGAAAGAAATCAACCTCAGCAAGGAAAGATACTCCAAATCCAACTCTGCAGAAAAGGAAAACATATGTAGTCAATAATTCAGCAAAGGGAAGTCGCATTAGGAAAATTCTCAAGTTCCTCAATCAGTATCACAACAGAATATTAATTGCTTCACAAGGGAATGTTTTCTTTGTTGAATTGAGAAATCTTGAATTTGTGGGATTTGCTTTGTATAGTCATTTCATTCATGTGTATTTAAACCCATGTACAGCAATAGCTAAAGGCATCGAATAATAGCTTTCTCTCTTACTACACCACTGCCTCTTTCTGTTTTTGCATGGTATTCAGAGCGTTATAGGCCATTGCCTTCATTGTTTTTTTATCAATGGATTCATTTCCACTACCTTTTTGCTATTTGCTTCACTTAACCCAATTTCTCACAACTTCCCTCATTCAAGTTTGATGAAGGCAATTACATGCTGTGGAATTCTTTGGTTGTTCCTGCATTGAAGAGCCACGATTTGATGGGCATAGTGGATGGTTCAAGCCCATGCCCTTTTCAATTCCTAACAGATGAACAAGGAATGAGATTCCTAACCCTGCCTATACCATCTGGGTCAAGAAGGACCCGTTCCCTCTCAGTTGGATCATTGTCTCCCTCATTGAGGCTGTTTTTCAAACTGTTTTTGGTCTCCATACCTCTCACCAAGTGTGGACTGCCTTGGCACATCGGTTTGCCTCCCAATCCAAAGCCCAAGTATCTCAAGTGAAACGACAATTGTAGGAGCCTTACTCAAGGGTCAAAGTCCTGTTCAGAATACTTAAGGAGCTGCCAAATTACTGGCAGATCAACTAACTACCATTGGGAAAACTACTGATGATGGATTTGATATCCTTCATTATTAGTGGACTCAACCCATTTTTAACTCTTTTATCACGCATTTACTCTCACTACCAGGGACAAATCCTTGGCATTTTTCAAGACTTTCAAGATGAACTACTGAATCATGAGTGCTTTTGAATTAACAGTAGACAGTAACACGGATTCCAATAACTTTGCATTATTTATGCAACAACACAACAACTTCTCCAAGCAGGATCCTTAAATTTCAATTGCAAAGGGAAGTTTTCTCAACAACCTCGATTTTTCCCAAAATTTGGTCTTCACTGAGGGTTCTCTAATTCTGGATTTCGTGGTCCAGTCTCTGCATCATAGCAGCCTCTAGCACCACGCAAGCTCCAGCAATAGCAATGGTCTTTCCTCCAATGCACCTACTTGACCTCCTGCCAAATCTGTGGTAAACCAGTCATCAAGCCCTCACTGTTTCCACATGATGGATTACTCCTATCAGAGTCGCCATCCTTCATCTCAACTAGCTACCCATGGTAGCACAAAACCAACGGCAATCTCGAAGAGCAGCAATGGTTTGTTGACAATAGGGCAATGCTCACATCACAAGCGAGTTGGAAAATCTGTCATCTAAGCCGCAACCCTTTCAAGGTCCTGATTCTGTAGCTGTCAGCAATGGTGCAAGACTAGCCATCAACCACACTGGTTGGCCATTGACCACACTATCACATCTCTCCCTACTACTTCTCCTCCATCTATCTCTCTTTTTCCAACTTGAGCATATTTTACATTATCCTTATGCTTCAACCAACTTGTTATCCATTCAAAAGTTTTGTCAAAGATAACAACTGTTATTTTATCTTATTGCAACTCACTTTTTTTGTGAAGGGATCTACAGACTCGTGCATTGCTCCTGAAGGCAAGAGTGAAAATGGGCTCTATCCTTTTGCGACTCCGGAGATGGTCATACAACATGCTCATTCGTTTACAGCTTTCTTAGGAATAAAAATATCTGTCTTTGGTATGGGCACTCTAGGCCTGAGCCATTCCTCTTTTATGATAGTGAATCGTGTAATAAAGGCAAACTCTCTTGCTATTTCTAGTTCAAGTGCTAATAAAACTAAGTTTTTGTGATTTCTGGCTACTAGGCAAAAGTAAAAGACTACCCTTTTCTGCTTCGAATTGAATAACTACCAATGCACTTTTAATTAATTCACACGTATCTATGGACATCTCCCATATCCTCACTTAGTGGATGTAAGTACTATATCATCTTTATAGATGATTTTACCCGCTATACTTGGTTTTATCCTCTCCATCACAAATCAGATGCTTATTGTTTTGTTAAATTCAAAGTGCTTGTGGAAACTTAGTTTTCCAGTAAGATTAAACAGTGCAATTCGATGGTGGAGGGGGAATACACCTCTCTTCTTTTCAATCATTCATGTCTCAGAATGGCATCTAACATAGAAAAACTTTCCTGTATACATACACAATAGAATGGCTTGGCCAAACGAAAACTTCGCCACATTCTTGATGAACAGCTTAACTCTCCTTGCTCACTCAAGCTATATCAATGGATATCATGCCTTTTTGACCTCCTGTTTTTATCATTAATCGTCTTCCAACTCCTATGTTAGATCAATGTTCTCCCTACGAGAAACTCTTTCTTAAAGCTTCTGATTACACACTCTTAGAGTCTTTGTTGCAAGTGTTTTCCACTCGTAGACCCTACACTTCTCATAAATTGGAAATATTCGATCTAAGTCATGTGTTTTTCTTAGCTATAGTCATTGCGGTTATAGGTTCTTAGATCCCACTACTGGTCATGTTTATCTTTCAAGACATGTGGGTGTTTGATGAGCAGTCTTTTTCAGCCAAGGATCATGCCAAGTTACAACTACCTTCCAAGATAAGTGGGTTGCCTCTGATGATCCCTTCATGATACCATTTAAGTTTTTCATTCCCATTTCTACCTTTGCTGCACCTATTTCTCTTAATCTTGTCAATGTAGCTCCTCACTTACAGACATCTCTACCAGTCCACTTGCTTCTCCAACTGCCCCTACCTTGCTTCAGACTTGACTAGCCTTGATTCTAGTCCACTTCCAGCATCTGATTTTCCAGTAGCACCTAATCATATCACTGCCGCCATCTGATCCTCCAGTAACCGTCTCACCCATACTGAACCCTCTACTTATCAAATGACCACACGGTCTGCACTGGCCTCTCTTAGACCTAAGACCTTCCTTGACTATCAGCTCTACACCACCATCAAACACCCACTCTCTTTGCCTTCCTTGCCCTGCTTACTGAAATTGAACCCTCTTGTTTCCACAGAAGGCTGTCAACAGATGCTTGATGGAGGAGGCTGCTATGGCTTCTGAATTTGAGGCATTGATCTCCAATAGAACTGTGGACATTTGTGTCCGTCAACCACTGCATCGACATGTCATTAGGAACAAATGGTCTTATAAGATAAAGCAGTGTTTAAATGGCTCAATTGACTGGGTTAAAGCTCGCCTTGTTGCTAAGGGGGTTGGCCAGCAAAATGGGGTGGATTACATCAATGACCTTTTTTTTTTTTTTTCTCTCTAGTTCGCATTGTAATCGACTATAATAGCTTCAATGTTTGAATTATATCTCTTGCAGATTGGCTTGTCTTGATAGATATTAAATGGCCAACTCCATCAGTTTAGAGATCCCGAGCTAATCACAAATGGCTTACTTCTATTACATTCGGCTTGTGAACATCGTTGATGGACAGGGAGCAGCGGGTCTCTACATGGATCTCCAAACAACAAGGATTATCGATCATCTTGCAGTGTGTAACATCCAGAACTGTATGGATGTGTGAAAGATACAACAAGAGTTATCTAATCGATGACCCTACTATAGCAAGCTTTGAGGCAACCACAGG